>CM056725.1:42065037-42314825 GCA_029844215.1 Przewalskia tangutica | reverse complement strand
TCCTCGGAAAGTGTCTCTGAGGCCGTATCTAGTAAGTCTTGATTATCGGTGTGTTGTGCACCACACCAATGTCGGAGGCTATAGGATATTTAGGATTGGTTTCCATTTTCTCATTACGAGATCGTGCTTTAGAAATTTGTGTTATAAGTTGGACCCTACAACGTATTCCTTTCTGCTTGATTATGCCTCACGTAAGGCAACCGGGCCCGAGAAGGGCAAGGCGGCGAGGAGGCGCTAGTGAGACACCTAGAGTCACGAGGCTGGGCGATCTATACGAGGGCCCGAGTTCTATGCGCCGCCGGCCGTGAGGCTACAGTACCACCTCGTCCCACGGCACAGGGCGGATGAGTTAGTTCTGAGAGATGGCCCGTCTATTGGCTAAAGATTGTGGCGAACATGAGGAGAGATTGGATCACGGCGATTCGATTCAGCCCACTCGATCGTGCCGTGGTACAGAGGCGAGATAGTTTGAGACTACGAGACTTCTTGAGTTGTAGCCCCGAGTTTTCTGGTGGCGGAGGATGATCGCGAGTTCATCCGTCGACTCTGAGTTACGATAGTGATCGAGCGTCGGAGGCAGTCGTGATCTTTGGTTCATAGGCTGCGTGATACGCGATCGATTGGTTTGATTCATGGGAGTTATCGGGAAGCGCGCGTCCCGGTACTTAGGATGAGTTCTGGAGGCTTTCCTCGCTCACTTCTTGCCTCGCGGATGAGGAGCGCGGGTGATAGATTTTACTGCTGGCGAGAAGGGCCTTTGTCGGAGTACAATGTCGAGTTTGATTCATTGGCTCGATATGTCCCGGCGTTAGTAGCGAATATGGAGGATAGGGTGCCGCTACGTCACGGGCTAGATGATTATATGGCGAGTCGTATGCGGGTGTTTCTCTCGGTAGGGTATGGGCATTACCGCGTGCGAGCTCGTACTCTTGGATGTGAGGCGTAGATCGGCGAGCGGGTTGTGACGGCGAAGAAGGCCGGGGCGGGAGGGTCTTTGGTAGCTACTCGTGGTGGCGGCCTCGGCCGATCTGGGTTTGCACCACGGCCGGCTGAGCACTCCTGCCGTCTCGGCCTGGCGGAGATATTGAGGCGGACGGGGCCCGGGACTTGAGCGTCGAGCGGCGAAGTGCGGCGTCGGGACCACCCGCCGGTGTGGCGTCGTCGGTAGATCCGCCGGGAGTTATGGTGCTACGGGAGCTTGTTTGATTGTAGCCAGCGAGTCACTATGCGGCTATCGGCGAGGCGATCTTGATGGTAAGTCGGCTACGAGGTTCTTCGCGGGTCTTCTTCATCCCCTCGATTACTCGCCCCGGAGGGCAGGGTACTCATGGACCAGCAGGTCGCGGAGTCGTGGCGCGGTCGATTCAGCGGTCCTCGAACGCGTTTATGCTTTGTCGGTAAGCGAGGATCAGGAGGCCTCACCTGATGTCGTCACAGGTACCTTATCAGTTTCTGGGTTTGATGTGTATGCTTTGATAGATCCGAGTTCTACTCTGTCCTATATATCTCCCCTTGTTGCTAGTAGGATAGGGATAGAGCCTGAGTCCATAGACCCTTTCGAGGTAGCTACGCGATGGGTGATTCGGTGGTAGCTCGGCGGGTATATAGAGCTTGTCTGTGACCATTCTGATCGTCGGACCTGGCCGACTTGATAGAGTTGGAGATGATTGACCGGCGTGATCATGGGGATGGATTGGCTAGCTTCTTGCTACGCCAATGTAGGTATGAGAGAAAGTAATGCAGTTCGATTTCTGAGGCCGGTTGTTGAGTGGGAGGAGCACGGTATCGTAGGGGTAGGTTTATTTCTACCTCAAGGCTAGGAAGATGATCTGAAGGGGTATATCTACCATCTCGTTCGGGTGTTTGATCTTTGAAGGCTGCGGTGCAGATTTTCCGTCGGTTCAGTGGTGAAGAGTTCCCAGAGCGTGTTTCGGGCGACCTCCGGGTATCCTCACGAGAGGAGATTGAGTTTGTATAGACATATTGCGGACACTCGGCTTTATTTCCATTCCGCCATCTGAGAATGGCTGCCTAGAGTTGAGAGAGTTGAAGGATCGGCAGGGATTTCTTTGGAGAAGGGCTTCATCAGGGCCTAGTGTTTCTCCGCAGGAAGCGCGGTATTGTTCGTGAAGAAGAAGGGCGGGGCCAGCTGCGCATGTGTGTTGATCTGAGCGGTGAACAAGGTGACCATTAAACGAATACCCGCTTCCGGGATTGATGATTTGTTCGACGATTGCGAGTGCGAGATGTTTCTCTAAGATTGATCTACGGTCGGGCTATCATCAGTGCGAGTCGAGAGAGGTGGATGTCCCTAGTGCATTCGGACCGATGCGGGCATTATGAGTTGAGTCGTATCTTTTGGGTTGACGATGCTCGTGGTATTCATGGATTTGATGAGCCAGTGTTCAAACCATTTTTGGACACGTTGTGATAGTGTTCATTGATGATATCTTGGTTTATTCGCTCGGAGCGAGGCATGCGAGCGTTTGAGGCGTGATGGCGATTCTCGGGACCAGCGATTATGCGCCAAGTTTTCCAAATGTGAGTTTTGGTTGACTTGGTGGCTTTTCTTGGGCATATTGCCGGGTGATGGCATTCAGTGGATCGGCCAAGATCGGCGATCGAGACTTGGCCTAGACCTGCTACTCGACGAGTTCGCGATTTTACGGGCCTTGCGAGGATATTATCGGTTCGTGGAGAAGTTTGCTTATCTACGCACCATTGACTAGGGTGACTCGGAAAGCGACCAGTTTGATGGTGATGCTTGTGGCGAGGTTTCGATTCTTTGAAAGAAGGCGGCAGCGCCCCGTTCTTACTCTTCCGGAGGTCGAGACGGTTATGTCGTGTATTGTGATCGTCGGGCATCGGGTTGGGATGTGTGTTGATGCGGCGTGGCAAGATTATAGCATATCGTCAGCGGTGAAGAAACACGAGAGAACTACCCGCGTGATTTGGAGTTGGCGGTATGATTCACGCTTTGAAGATCTGGAGGCACTATTTGTATGGGGTTCACGTGGATATTTATACAGACCACAAGAGCCTCAGGTATATCTTGACCGGAGGAGTGAACTACGGCGAGGCGGTGGTTAGAGTTTCTTAAGGATTACGATGTTGATATCTGTACCACGGGAAAGCCAATGTTGTGGCGGATGCTCTTAGTCGTAGAGTCGATGGGAGCCTATCGGATGTGCGGCTAGAGAGGAGGGACATGGTTCGTGATTTTCATCGATTAGCGAGCCTTGGTGTCCGTTTGATTGATTACGATAGCGGTGGGGTTCGAGTTCGTAAGGTTGCGAGTCTTCCATCGTCGAGGATGTGAAGAAACTTGATTCGAGATCGATTTTGACACGTTATCGTGTCTGACTCTTACGTGAGGCAAGGGTCCTTTTGAGTAGCACTTGATGGGGTGCTAAGGTTTGAGCGAGTTGTGTGTTCGGATGTTTGAGGACTTGGCGTGAGTTCTTGGGGAAGC
Organism: Przewalskia tangutica; assembly: GCA_029844215.1. Taxonomy (NCBI): domain Eukaryota; kingdom Viridiplantae; phylum Streptophyta; class Magnoliopsida; order Solanales; family Solanaceae; genus Przewalskia; species Przewalskia tangutica. The sequence goes on along the minus strand of CM056725.1, from coordinate 42,311,353 downwards.
ACGGTAGCGCGTTACTCTATCCGTCGAAGTCGACCAAGATGTACCACGACCTTAGATCTGTATTGGTGGGATGGCTTGAAGAGGGGCGTTGCGAGTTCGTAGCTCGGTTCGTGTTGTCGGCGGTGAAGGTAGAGCACGGAGGCACTGGTGGTTTGTTGCGAGCGATTGAGATCCAGGCACGGAAGTGGGAGGTAATCAACATGGATTTTATCACGGGATTACCTCGCACTTTCGGAGACATGATTCTATATGGGTTATCGTCGGCAATTTGTGAAATCAGCCACTTTCTTCCGTCGGGGCGACTTTTTGGTGAGGATTATGCGGACTTTACATCAGAGATCGTCGGTGCATGGAGTCCTATTTCGATCATATCGAGAGGAGCCCGATTTACGGCTAGCTTAGAGGTCTTTCGAGAGAGGTTTAGGGGCGCGGTGAGCACAATCTTGCATTCCATCCATTGACAGACGGGCGGTAGCGCACTATCCGGACTCTTGAGGATATCTTTGCGAGCACTGTTATTGACCGAGGGTAGTTGGGAGGATCATTTGCCTCTAGTTGAGTTTGCATACAATAATAGCTACCACTCGGTATTCGGATGGCGCCTTATGAGGCCTTGTATGGGAGAAGTGCGGTCGCCTATAGGTTGGTTCGATGTGGGCGAGTGCGGCTAGTGGGACGATTTGGTGCGGTGACGATGGATAAGGTGAAGCTTATCGGGAGGTTCTTGGCGGCTGAGTCGGCGAAGTCATATACGAGATCATCATCGTCGGCATCGAGTTCGAGGTTCATGATTGGGTTTTCTAAAGGTGTCGCCCGTGAAGGGTGTGATGAGATTCGGGAAGAAGAAACTTCGGCCCGAGTATATTGGGCGTTTGATTGTCGCGAGGTAGGCAAGGTTGCTACGAGTTGAATCTGCCGTCCGATCGGGCGGTGCATCCGGTGTTTCATGTTTCTATCTTTGAGGAGATGTATCGGGGATCCATCTAGGTACACCGATTGGCGATGTCGGTGTAGGGGTTATCGTATGAGAGATTCCATGCGCGATAGTCGATCGTCGAGTTAGGCGTCTGCGGACCAGGGGCGTGGCAGTCAAAGTCTTGTGGCGGAGCGAGCTCGAGGAGGAGATGGCGTGGGAAGGCGAGGAGGACATGAGGCGAAGTATCCTCACCTATTCCCAGCACCTCGGGTAATTCACTTTCCTACTTGTAAATTTTCATTATCGTTTATGCCTAAGTGTTGTTTTGTGGCCGTGTGTGGCGTTTGCAAACGGTTTAAGGGATGAAGAACCTTATCGTTATCTGTCTTGGGAAGGAACATTCGGGACGAATGTGTCTCAGGAGGAGAATGTTATACCGTATTTCAGTATGCGTGAGGAATACGTACAAAAGTTTGGCCTTGAAGTTTAGGCCTTGGGCGTTTTGGGCCTGACTCACAAAGCGAATAGTTTTCCGGCGAAGCGTTTCCACGACTTTCGTAGGGTAAATTCGGCTATGCCATTTCTAATTTTGCGGATTTTTACGAGAGGCGTAACACTTTGGACCAATGAGAGGCGACACTTGTCACCCTCTCGTTGATGGATGTTACACGGCAATAGGGCGAATGGATGGCCATCCTTGTCATGTAGTTGGTAGGATATTTTGTGTGCAAGTTGGCGAGGACACTTGCCTAATCTTGACCTTACACTTGCCTAGCACTTGGCTAAATCTTGGCCATTGGTTGGCCATGTCTTGACCTATAAATACCCTTAAGATGAAGAGTTCTTCGTCCACAAATTCCTTTCAAGTCTTGAAAATCCTCTCCTCTCCTTTGTAGCCTTTTAGTCCAACACCCCTTTGGAGTGAGCTTGGCGAGGCAACCCTCCCCTAGCCTAGAAATCTACCCCCTCCTTAGTAGAAAAGTTGCCTTCTAGTATTGTTATAATGCCCAAAATACCCTAGCCCAAATCCCTTAGTACTTAGTAGAAGTTGTAAAGAACTTCTAAGGTTTCCTTGGAGCTACCGGAGCGTACAACTTAGGAGCTAAACCTTGCTCAGGTGCGACTTTTATCTAGGATATTATTGGGCTTACCGAGGTAATAAACTTGTCCTTCTTTTGTAATTAGAGAATACATACTGTAGAAGTATAGAAATAAGTATAAATACTTAGAAGGATATTAAAGAATAGAATTGAGCTGTTATCACGATGAAGGGTTTTAAAAAGAATAATTGAGCTGTACTTACATAGGATTGTTTTCCTGATAGACTTGAGTAGCTCAGGGTAGGAAATGCTGCCCAATTTTTACGTAGGATATAGAACCCTCTGTTTAGAAGCTGTTTATAAAGTAGTCTGAGCGTTGATAGGCGTGTCGACTATTATAAATTTGATTCTCTGCGCGACATATTCAACTTGGCGGTGGTTTTATTGAGAAGGTATGTGATTCTTCCTAAAGCATGATATTTTACAATATATATGTAAATGCGGTAGGCGTACATGTGTTAACTAAATAATAACTACGGCAATGTCTTTGACTTAAGCTGAATAATACTTACGGATGCCTGGCTTAAGCTTTGAATAATAAAGATCGAAAGCATTTCAAAGAATCTTGAATCATTTTTATGAAGAGAACTAATTGGTTTTAAAGCGAAGCTTAAGAGTTATACTAGCTTTATGGGAAGTGTCACGACGTTAGCACGTATTGGTGCCTTAGGGGCACCAGTAGTCATACATCAGTGTCAGCGGAAATATAAAGCAAGACATGAAGCAGTTTATAAAATAAGACCAGTTTATGTGAAAACATCGCCTTCGGCATATATATATAAGCGAGGTTTAGCGATTTACATCAAACAACTGTACAACATGACTACTGACCTCTAAGGAAATATACAACTATGGCGGGACGGGGCCCATACCACTGGTGCAAAACTATCTCTGACGGGAGATCATACCCAAAGTAGAGCCTCGGAAAAGATGGAGCTCACGACCAGCGTAGAGATCTAGAATGTGGATCTAGCACTGCTTGCCCTTACTGCGGCATGAGCGGCCCGAAGGAGGTCGATCTGACGAGTACTAAGTATATGAAACTATAAAATACTTAAATGAAACATATCATTTTAAAAGCAGTTTGCAAGTATGTATAAACAACGAGAAAGCGCGCATAGTGCCCGCATCACAAACAAGAGCAACGATAGGTAAAATGTAATAGGTCTTTTCTAGGCTGCGAATGATTGACAGGGCCATTCGCCCGTATCATCATTCAAGCCTAATCCTGGACTCCGGTCCGCATGCGACCTTCGCGTGGGCGCGTGAGGTATAACCCGCGTCGGTAGCTACTCCTCGGCGTCGTCACGGACTCGTTGTCGCGTGGCCACGTAGGCCGCGTGAGGCATAACCGCGTACTAACACGGAACTCGTAGCTCGCGTAGGCCCACGGACCGCGTAGGTATTCTCGAATCATGGTCCCGGACCGCTGAGTCTACCGCGTCGGACGGCTTAACCCGGTATCGTCTCAAGAGGTGAGTGATAGTATACTAACATAACTTATCTTTAAGCGACATAAGCCTGACAAGAATACTCTTTTCACAGCCATTTACAAGCATTTAACACGTAGCATCATATCATGTCTACTTATCAAACCATCTTATTATTCTTTTCACAATTCATATAAAGTCTGTTATAAACACATGCAAACTGTTTCTTTTATCAATCTTAAGTGGTTATACTTAACTTCCCGTAAGGCTAGTATAACTCTTAAGCTTACGTTTAAAAACCAAGTAGTTCTCTTACATTAAAATGATTGATATTCTTTTGAAATGCTTTCGGATCTTTATTATTCGGGCTTAAGCCGTGAGGCATTCTTAGTAAGTGTTATTCAGGCTTAAGCGTGAGGCATTCTAGTAAGTGTTATTCGGGCTTAAGTAGTGAGGCATTAGTAGTTATATATATTGTAAAATATCATGCTTTAGGAAGAATCACATACCTTCTCGTGAAAACCACACCGAAGTTGAATATGTCGCGTGAGAGAGTCACCTATAATAGTCGGATATCTATCAAAGACTACTCGAAGGTCATTCTAAGCAGAGGGTTCACAATTCTATGGAAAGTTGGGCGACTTCCCTGCGGTGAGCTATATAAGTCTCTTGTGAAAGCAATCCTATGTAATCTGATTTGATTATTCTTCTTTTAAACCGCCTACTTTGTGTAGCAGTTCAATTCTATACGTGATATTCTTCTAAGTATTTATACTTATTCTTATACTACAACGATATATTCTCTAATTCAAAGAGGGTTAGGATTAGTTACCTCGGTAAGCCCAATAATATCCTAGAAAAGTCGCGCTGAGCGAGGTTTTGCTCACAAGTTGAATGCTCGAAGAAACCTTAGAAGTTCTTCACAACTTCACTAAGTACTAAGGTATTAGGGCTAGGGTATTTTTGGGCATTATAACAATACAAGAAGGCAACTTTTATACCAAGGGAGGGGGGTAGAATTCGGCTAGGCTAGGGGGGAAGAAGCCTCGGACAAGGGTCACTTAGGCTAGAGGGGGAAGAGGGCTTGGACGAAATGGCTAACAAGGGAGAAGGGAGGATTTTCAAGACTTGGAAAGTAATTTGTGGATGAAGAACTCTTCATCACTAAGAGGTATTTATAGATCAGAAGTGGCCAACCAATGGCGAAGATTAAGACAAGTGCAAGGCAAGTGTAGGGTGAGGATTAACTATACACAAATATCCTACCAACTCTGACTTGTGCACAAGGCACAAAAGCGTGTTCTCCTTAGTCCAAATCGTCCAAATGGGCGATTTCAAATCCATCGATTGGAGGTGACAAGTGTCGCCCTCGTTAATCCAAAATGTTTAGTCTCTCGGAAAAATCCGCAAAATTAGAAATGGCATGGCGGAATTTACCCTACGAAGGTGTGGAAAGCGTTTCGTCGGAAAACTATTCATTTTGTGAGTTGTGCCCAAAAAAACGTTTTGCCTAAACTTTAAGGCTAGACTTTTTATGCGTATTCCCTTACGTACATACTGGAAATACGGTATAACATTCTCCCCTCGCAGAAACATTCGTCGAATGTTCCTTCCCAAAACGATTAACGATAAGATTCTTCATAACTTAGCGATTGTAAATGCCACACGGCAGTGAGCAACACTTGGCGAAGCGATAGCGAAAATTTACAAGTAGGAAAGTGAATTACGGAGGTGTGGGAATAGGTGAGGATACTTACTCATGTCCTCGCCGGCTTCCACGTCATCCTCCCAGCTCGTTCCGCCACAAGACTTTGTGGAAGCCACGTCCTTCGTCGCGACGCCTAACGACGATCGACTATCGCTATGGGAATCTCCTCATCGATAACCTCGGTCACACTGGACATCGTCGTCGGGTGTACCACAGATGGATCCCGATACATCTCGCCGGCGTAGACACGTGAAAAACCGGATGCCGCTGCCTCCGGATCGGACGGATCGACTCATAGGCAACCTTGCCTACCTGCGGACAATCGAAGCGGCCCGATGTACCTAGGGTGAGTTTCCCCTTCTTCCGAATCTCATCACACCTTCACGTGGGTGGCGCTAGGAAAACCCAATCATGAACCTCGAACTCAAGATGAAGCGACGATGATCTGCATCGACTTTTGTCGACTACGGTGTCGATAGCGCTCGGATAAGCCGCCTTATCCATCGCTGATGTACCAAATCTGGTCCCCTAGTGCACTCGCCCACATCGAACCAACCTATGGCGATCTGCACTTCCTCCCTACAAGGCCTCATGGCGTCATGCGAATCTTTGGAGTGGTAGCTATTATTATCGCGAACTCAACTAGAGGCAAATGATCCTCCCAACTACTGAAGTCAATAACACGGGCTCGCAACATATCCTCGAGAGTGCGGATAGTGCGCTCTGCTGTCCGTGCATGCATGGATGAAATGCGATGCTCGGGCTCACTGCGTCCTAAACCCTGCGGAAGGACCTCGAGTTAGCGAAGTAAGCGGGCTCATCATGCGATATGATCGAGTAGGGACTCCATGCGTTACGCGATCTCTCGGATGTAAAGTGCGGCATAATCCTCGGTAGAAAAAGTCGTCACGGCGGGAAGAAAGTGGGCTGATTTCGTCGACTGTCGGCGATAACCCATATAGAATCATGTCTCCTGCGAGTGCGAGGTAATCTGTGATGAAGTCCATGTTGATTACCTCCACTTCGGTCGGGATCTCGATAAATGCGTAATAAACCACCGGGCCTCTGGTGCTCTACCTTCACTGCGACAACACGGCGAAGCTACGAACTCTGCAGCGTCTCTTCAAGCCATCCCACGAATACGGATCTAAGGTCGTGGTACATCTTGGTCGACCGGATGGATAGTAACAGCGCTGTGCTTCCCGAGAACTGCTGCGAAGTCACGAAACATCTGGAACACCTGATGCCCTCAAACCTTAGCACCCGTGGTGCTATCTCAGGACCCGCCTCACGCGAGCTGTATCACGATATCGAATCAAAGCTGGATCCTCGAGCTGTTGCCTCTTCACCTCGCCGGCGATGGAAGACTCGGCAACCTCACGAACTCTAACTTGCTGCTATCGGAATCAATCAAGCGGACACAAGGCTCGCTAGCGATGCAAATCACGAACCATGTCCCTCCTCTCTGTTTGCATCCGATAGGCTCCCGTCGACCTACGACTAGAGCATACGCCTGACATTGGCCTTCCGGGTGGTACGGGATATCAACATCGTAATCTTTAAGCAACTCTAACCACCGTCTCGCCGTAAGTTCGGCTCCTCTGGTGAAGATATCTTGGAGGCTCTTGTAGTGCGTATAAATATCCACGTGAACCCCATACAAATAGTGCCTCGGATCTTGGCGTGAATCACGGTGCGACTCCAAATCATGGGTGGGGTAGTTCCTCGTGTTTCTTGGTGTCGGGATGCATATGCTATAACTCTGCCATCTTTGCGTCAACACATCCCAACCCGATGCACGCGTCACAATACACAACATAACCGTCTGGACCTGCGGAAGATGAAGCGGGCGTCGTCAATCTCTCTTTCGAAGCTGGAAACCACGCTCCTGACATCAGTCCCACTGGAACTTGGTGCCTACGAGTCGATCTAGTCAATGGTGCGAGAGATAAAGCAAACTTCTCCACGAACCGCCGATAATAACTGCGAGGCCCGACTGCGAACCTCTGCCGAGTAGTTCAGGCCAAGTCTGGCGCCTCGATCTTGGCGTATCCACTCGAATGCCGTCAGCCCGACAATATGCCCAAGAAACGCTGAAGTCAACCAAAACTCACATTTGGAAAACTTGGCGTATAGCTGCTAGTCGGAGAAGCTATCGGCCTGATCGCCAAATGCTCGCGTGCTGCTCTGGCGAGAATAAACCAAGATATCATCAATGAACACTATCACAAGCGTGTCCAAAAATGGTTTGAACACTCGGTTCATCAAATCCATGAATACCGCGGAACATTGGTCAACAAAGACATGACCACGAACTCATAATGCGTCACGGGTCTGAATGCGATCTAGGGACATCCACCTCTATGACTCACTTTGATGATAGCCGATCGCGGATCAATCTTGGAAAACATCTACCACCTGGCTAGTCGAACAAATCATCAATCACAGGAAGGGTATCATTCTTAATGGTCACCTTGTTCATGCACATGTCAACACACATGCAGCGTCCGTCCTTCTTCTTCACGAACAATGCGCTCCCGGGGAGAAACACTAGGCCTAATGAAGCCGCTTCTCGGCCAAATCCCTAAGCTGGTCCTTGACTCTCTCAACTCGGCGGTGCCATTACGTATGGCGGAATGGAAATAGGCGAGTGTCCGCAATATGTCAATACAAAACTCAATCTCCTCTCGGGAGGATGCAGGAGGTCATGCGAAACACGTGCGGGAACTCGTGACTCTTTGGCGGTGAAAATATGGTACGCACTTGATTATCAAACACCCGACGAGATGGTAGATATACCGCTGCGCATCTTCCTAGCCTTGAGGTAGGAAATAAACCTACCACCAGCGTCTGGTGCTCCTCCCACTCGACAACGGCTCGCCGAGCTGGAACCCGTACTACTCTCTCTGCGGTCTACATTGGCGTAGCAGAAGCTAGCCAATCCATCCCATAATCACGTGAAGTCAATCATCTCCAACTCTATCAAGTCGGCTGGTCAGACGGCGTAAATAGTCACGGGACAAGCTCTATATACCCGCCGAGCTACCATTTGAATCACCCGGCGTGGCTACCTCGAAAGGATCTATGGACTCGGGCTCTATCCTATCCTACTAGCAACAAGGGAGATATATGGGGAGTAGAACCGGATCTATCAAGGCATAAACATCAAACCCGAGAACCGATAAGGTACGTGGCGACATCGGTGAAGCCTCACGATCTGTCGGTGGACAAAGCATAAATGCGGTTACGAGGACCGCTAGAAGCGACCGAGCCACGACCTCTGCGACCTGAGCACCTGCCCTCGGGCGAGTAGCGTAGGAGATGATGGGCGGCAGAACTGAAGAGCCCTACCACCGTGGCCCCGGTCGGACGATCCCTGCCAAAGTGACCTGCGGCCCTGTAACAAGCTCCAAAGTAGTACCACACTTCCCGTAATGGGATCTGGCATCGGCCACGCTGGGGTGGTCGATCGGCGATCTCTGCTACTGCGGGCGTGCGAAGCCACAGGGCCTGAGTGCGCCTCGAAAACTCAGTCTTGAGGGCGGTGCGAGTGCTCTGGTGTGTGGTGCGAATCTAGGCTCTGCGAGGCCGCCCACCACGATAACCACGAAGACCCTCCGTCACGGCCTTAACCTGCTGCTGTCTGTCGCGTCGACCTCTGCGCTCGCCGCATCAAGGCGTGAGCTGCGTGCGGGTAATGTCCATACGGTGGAAACCCCGCGTGACTTCGGCCATATAGTCGTCTGGCGGTGACATGCGGTGTACCTATCCTCCATATCTGCTACCAATCTTTGGGACATATCGAGCGATGAATCAAACTCGACATTGTACTCACGACGGTCGTCCTCTGCCTCGATGGTAAAAATCTATCCGCGCGCCCTCCTCATCTGTGGAGGCAAGAAGTGAGTGAGGAAAGCCTCGAGAACTCATCCCAGTAGGCGGGCGCGTGCTCTCCTCGGGATAACTCCGTGAATCAAACCAATCATTGCGGTATCACGCGGCCGATGCGCGAAGCGTCACGGACTCTGTCTCTGAGGCCTTGATCACCTCGTGATCCTCTGGTGACGGATGAACTCCTGCGGATCATCCTCGGCCTCGACGTAAAACTGGCGGGCTACAACTCAAGAAATCTCGTAGCCTCGAACTATACGCCTCGGGTGTACCACGGGTCTGGCTGGGCTGGAGGCTGGGCTGGGCCGCGTCAATCTCTCGTGTCGGGCACAACTTTGGCCAAAAGGGGCCGTCTCCTTGCCTAACTCCTCAGCGGTGTGGGGCGGGAGGTGTGGAGTGCGTGGTCTGATGGGGCGGCGTCATAGAACTCGCCGTCTGGTATAGGTGGGCACGAGCCCTCGTGACTCTGGGTGTCTGCTAGCGACTCCGCTGCCTTGCCGCCGGGCGGGTTGCCTTACGTGGAGGCATAAGCATTCTGAAGGAATCGTTAGAGGTCGACCTATAACACGGCTAAAAGCACGATCTCGGAATGAGAAGAATGAAACCAATCCTAAATATCCTATAGCCTCACGATTATTGGTGTAGTGCACAACACGATAATCAAGACTTCTACTAGATACGGTGCTGTAGACACTTTCAGAGATTAGCGCTCACGATACCACTTTTGTCACGACCCGTTCGGGGCGTGTTGGTGTGCCAGGGGCACCCAAGTAGTCATACATCGAATGTCGGCGGAAATATAAAGCAAGACATGAACGATTTATAAAATAAGACACGATTTATGTGAGAAAACATCGCCTTTACGGCATATATATATAAGCGAGGTTTTAGCGATTACATCAAACAACATGCAACATGACTACAGACCTCAGAAATATACAACTATGGCGGGCGGGGCCCGCCACCTGACATGCAAAACTATCTGACGGGAGATCATACCCAGTAGAGCCTCGGAAAAGATGGAGCTCACACCAACGTAGAGATCCTAGAATGTGGATCTAGCACCTTGCCCACCTGCGGCATGAGCGCGGCCCGAAGGAGTCGATGACAACGGTACTAAGTATATGAAACTGTAAAATACTTAACTGAAAACATATCATTTTAAAAGCAGTTTTGCAAGTATGTATGAAACAACGAGAAACGCGCATAGTGCCACATCACAAACAAAAGCAACGATAGGTAAAATGTAATAGGTCTTTTCTAGGCTGCGAATGATTGAAAGCAGGGCCATTCGCCCATATCATCATTCAGCAAGCCTAATCACGGACTCCGAGTCGCATAGCCACTCGCGTGGGCGCGTGAGGTATAACCCGCATCGAGGGTGCTACTCCTCGGCATCGTCTGGACTCGTTGTCGCATGGCCACGTAGACCGCATGAGGCATAACCCGCATACTAACACGGAACTCGTAGCTCGCGTAGGCCCCTTGGACCGCGTGAGGTATTCTCGAATCATGGTCCCGGACACGAGTCTACCGCGTCGGAGGACTTAACCCGGTATCATCTCAAGAGGTGAGTGATAGTATACTAACATAACACTTATCTTTAAGCGACATAAGCACAACAAGAATACTCTTTTCACAACCATTACAAGACACTAACACACATAGCATCATATCATGTCTACTTATCAAACCATCTTATTATTCTTTTCACAATTCAATATAAAGCTGTTATAAACACATAGGCAAACTGTTTCTTTTATCAATCTTAAGTGGTTATACTTAACTTCCCATAAGGCTAGTATAACTCTTAAGCACATTTAAAAACCAAGTAGTTCTCTTACATTAAAATGATTGATATTCTTTTGAAATGCTTTGGATCTTTATTATTCGAGCTTAAGCGTGAGGCATTCTTAGTAAGTGTTGTCGAGGCTTAAGCGTGAGGCATTCTTAGTAGTTATATATATTGTAAAATATCATGCTTTAGGAAGAATCACATACCTTCTCGTGAAAACCACTGCGAGTTGAATATGTCATGCAGAGTCGACTATAATAGTCACGGATATCTATCAAAGACTACTCTGAAGGTCATTCTAAGCAGAGGGTTCACAATTCTATGGAAAGTTGGGCAGCACTTCCTACGGTGAGCTATATAAGTCTCTTGTGAAAACAGTCCTATGTAAAATCTGAGTTTGATTATTCTTCTTTTAAACCGCCTACTGTGTGAGTTCAATTCTATTACGTGATATTCTTCTAAGTATTTATACTTATTCTTATACTACAGTATATATTCTCTAATTCAAAGAGGTTAGGATTAGTTACCTCGGTAAGCCCAATAATATCCTAGAAAAGTCGCGCTGAGCGAGGTTTTGCTCACAAGTTGAATGCTCGAAAGAAACCTTAGAAGTTCTTCACAACTTCTACTAAGTACTAAGGTATTAGGGCTAGGGTATTTTGGGCATTATAACAATACAAGAAGGCAACTTTTACGCCAGGGAGGGGGTAGATTTCGGCTAGGCTAGGGAGGAAGCCTCGGCCAAGGGTCACTTAGGCTAGAGGGAAGAGGGCTTGGGCGAAATGGCTAACAAAGGGAGAAGGGAGGATTTTCAAGACTTGGAAAGTAATTTGTGGATGAAGAACTCTTCATCACTAAGGGTATTTATAGATCAAGAAGTGGCCAACCAATGGCCAAGATTAAGACAAGTGCAAGGCAAGTGTAGGGTGAGGATTAACTATACACAAATATCCTACCAACTCCTTGACTTGTGCACAAGGCACAAAAAACGTGTTCTCCTTAGTCCAAATCGTCCAAATGGACGATTTCAAGTCAATCAATTGGAGGGTGACAATTGTCGCCCTCCCTTTGGTCAAAAATGTTTCGTCTCGCGGAAAAATCCACAAAAATTAGAAATGGCATGGCGGAATTTACCTACGAAATTTGTGGAAGCGTTTCGTCGGAAAACTATTCATTTTGTGAGTTGTGCCCAAAAAAAACGTTTTGCCTAAACTTTAAGGCTAGACTTTTTGTACGTATTCCCTTACGTACATACTCTGGAAATACGGGGTATAACAGGAAGTTAAGTATAACCACTTAAGAATGATAAAAGAAACAGTTTGCCTATGTGTTTATAACAGACTTATATTGAATTGTGAAAAGAATAATAAGATGGTTTGATAAGTAAACATGATATGATGCTATGTGTGTTAGTGTCTTGTAACGTTTGTATAAGAGAGTATTCTTGTTGTGCTTATGTTGTTTAACGATAAGTTGTTATGTTAGTGTAATATCACTCACCTCTTGACATATGCAGGGGTTAAAGCGCCTCCGTCTGGGGTAGACTCGGCGATGCAGGACGTGATTCGAGAATACCTCATGCGGGTCGGGGACCTATGCGAACTCTGAGGAGTTCAGGTTAGTGATGCGGGGTTATACCTCATGCGGTCTATGTGGCCATGCGGACTACGAGTCGGGGCGATGCCGAGGTAGCTACCCTCGATGCGGGGTTATGTACCTATGCGGGCCTATGTGAGTGGCCTATGCGGACTACGAGTCGAGGATTAGGCTTGCATGGTGATACTACGGGCAATTGGCCTGCTCGATCATTCGCAGCCTAGAAAAGACACATTACTGTTTACCTATTGTTGCTCTTGTTTGTGATGTGGCACTTTATGCGGTTTCCTTAGTTGTTTCATACATATTTGTAAATGGTTTTAAAAATGATATGTTTTCATTTAAGTACTTCTGATTTCGCATACTTAGTACTGTTGTCTTGACCTCCGGGGCTGCGTTCATCCGCGGTAAGGGCAGCAGTGCTAGATCCGCATCCTTAGGATCTTTGCGTTGGTGTCGAGCTCCGTCTTCTAGGAGGCTCTACTGTTGGGTATGCTCTCCCTGTTGTAATTAGTTTTGTTCAGTCAGGGTATGGCGGGGCCCTGTCCCGCCATAGTTGTTTACTTCCTTAGAGGTCTGTAGTCCTGTTGTACAGTTGGGATGTAACTGCAAAAACTTGGGTTATATATATATGCCGAAAGACAAGCTTTTCATCAGATAAATTGTGTCTCATTTTACAACTGTTTCATGTCTTGTTTTATAATTCCGCTGATTTTCTCTGATGTATGACTGCTTGGGTGCCCGGGTAAGGCACCAGTCACGGGCCCCGGAACGGGTCGTGACATTCACAATTAACTTCTCTTCAATTTCCAACTTCAAAGTTGAAGAACACCTTAGGTTTTCACCTTGCGACTAACGTAAAAACGATACTTTTCCGGGATCTTTCTATTGAGATACCCTTACAATACCCTTAGGAACCTTGGTTTAAAGTGTTGGGATTATTGAACCATAAAAGAAATTTTTTCTTGTTCTAATGAGGGCAAACCCGAGAGCTATCACAAGAGCACACAAGTTCTCTAAATTTTTCTAAGTGTTGGAAGACTTGTCTTGCTACTAGTGTGCTTATATAACACATTGGAGGGTCTAGATTAGAACAAATGTGTGGCTTGGATGAATGAGATTTAAATATCAAGCCAAGTGGCTCTTTGACTTAGTCAATAAACTCAAGCGCTTTGCAAGACTTGGTCATCTTTACTTTGGTCAAATGACCTTTCTACCCATGGTCAATTTCGACCAAGACCAACCAAGGGGGGGTGACACGTGTCACCCTCCCATTCGTCACAATATTTCGTTTCCCGATATTTCCATAATTCCGATAAATTTTTACTAGTCTCAAATCTTATCATTTTTTAGTTCATACGTACGTTCTTATAAACATGTCCTGGAAATACGGGGTGTAACACATTCCATACATGAATCCCTCAATGAAAAAAGGTTGGACGATCATTAGTATGGACAATACTAAAGAACATTACAACTACGTCAAAGGTTTTCCTTCAGAAAAAGAATAGTCAAATATAATGAGTGACGAATCTCAAAGTCACCAAGGTCAATTATTATGCTCTTATTATGGAATAAATATTGATCTCATGAAGGCGTAGGTATGGGATAAGTAAAGACGGTGGATGCCTAAGAGATATGGCCGAGTAAGGGAAATGATGTCTTATTTCCAGAACATGAACAAAAGAGACAATATGATGAGCGGCTAGGAAGTGACACGAATAGACAAAAGTTACTTGGGCAAACATGGAAAATGATTAAGGGATGATAAGCTTACATCAGATTTGACATCATCATTTATGGATTATTTGGTTGAAATATTATAAGCAGTAAAAAGTTTCGACATAATAGGAAAGGAGATAAGGAATGATAGGGTCGTGTATCATTGAAAGAAGGCTAGTACAAGAACCAAAATAAAGGAGCGATCCAAGATGGTAAGACACAGCCAACCGCAATAGAATCCAAGAGATGATAATTCCCTAAAGCATAATGCATATGAACTCTACCTCATATTGGGATTGAGGAACGCCATGATAAAAAGCCCCGTTTAGAGTCCATTAACAAGTATCGTGACATAGAACAAAGCTAGAAGTAAGAACCATATTGTGATAGGGGAATTTGTATGTTGGTCGACAACACATAAGAAGACGTGTGTGTTACACCCTGTTATACCATGGCACGTAAGTGAGAACGTGACTAAGAATATAAGATTTAAAAGTCGGAAAGAAAGTGTAGGTACATTTTCGTTAAGGAAAAAGTTTGGTTACGACGAACGTGACGTCGTAATTTCTTCACGAGGGGTCGGATTCGACCCAAATTTGGTATGTGGGCCTAGTATATGATTATGAAGGCTTGGAGCTAATAAATAGGGCCCGCTAAAATTTCACAATTTCGCGGGGCCCACCGGAAAATAAGATGATTTCTCCAAGTCTTGAGATTTATTACTATTTTGTGAAGAATTATTAATTATGGACCTATAGAAGGGTGACACGTGTCACCTGTTATACCCCGTATTTCCAGAGTATGTACGTAAGGACGTACGTAGAAAATTTGAACTTGTAATTAAGGCTTGGCCGAATTATTTTTGTTCTGACACGGTTAAGTCGTTTTTGTGAAAGCGTTTCCTGACAAATTTCGTAGGGAAAATTCGGCTATGCCATTTTATTTTTGCGGATTTTTCCGAGAGGCGAAACATTTTGGACCAAGAGGCGACACTTGTCACCCTCTCATTGGTTAGGCTTGGGCGGTAAAGGGGTGGCCGAAAGTGTGGTTAAAGTGGTCAAGGGTTGGTAGGATATTTTGTGTGTAGTTGGTTAAGGTGCACTTGGCAAGATCTTGGCCCTACACTTGCCTTGCACTTGGCAAGATCTTGGCCATTGGTTGGCCTTTGCTAGACCTATAAATACCCCCCTCTTTGATGACTTCTTCATCCATTCCTAAAATATTTCTAAGTGTTAAAATTCTCCCCCTCTCATAGTAGTGTTCTCGTCCAACACCATCCTCCCCATGGCGAGAGCCCTCCCCTCCTTGTGGTGCTAATAGTGGGGCACCCACTAGCCTAGTTGTCTTCGTATAATACCCCTCTTGTTAGAAATACTCTCAAAGTATTGTTATAATGCCCAATTACCTTAGTAGTATACCTTGTAGTATTCTAAGGTTATACTTATCTGAAAAGCCGAAATACTATTATACTTCCCTTAGTCACAAAACCGAAACCACAAGGAAAATCTCCATGGTTAGTTGGAGTAATAAGTAGAAGTTGGTTAGAACTTCTAAGGGTTGTTTGGGCGGGTCGGGCCCGCGAGTAGGAGCTAAACCTTGCTCGGGATCGACATTTAAACTCGGATAATTATGGGCTTATCGAGGTAAATATCTTGTCCTCTATTGTAATTGGAAATTACATGATTGTTAGACTATATAGTTGAAGTATACTATATATAGAACTGAGCGTTGTTATCGGCAATGTCTTTTGACTTAAGCTGAATTATAAGAAACCTTTTGAAAGAAGAATCTTGTTGTTTTTACATAGAATTTGTATTCTGATGAACTTGTGTAGCTTTTACGTGAGGTAGAATTGCGCACGTCCGGATTAAGCGTATAACCCCTGGTTGGCTTGGTAGCGGCCAGATAGAGGAGGAGATTTACGCTGTTGCGGGGAGAGTCTTCTTAGAAATTTTTACGTAGAATGTTCTCTGAAGGGATCTAAATGTTAATAAGCGCCTTATGGCCTTATAGGTTGAAGTACTACGTGTGGCGCGATCTACTTGGCAAAGGAGTAGCCGCGGTTGGAAGTACTTGGAGCGTTTTGCTATTAGTCGATACTCGTCGCGAGGTATGTGAACCTCTTCCTATCTCTTCTAGCATGATATGTGTGAACTATTTAGTACGGTGAGCGTCATGTGCTAAATGTATTTGATTGGTTTAAAACATAAAGTGTTATAACGGCTTTATGGGAAGTTAGTTATAACGACTTTATGTAGGTAAGAAAATACTTGTGGTTTTAAGAGTGCCGATTTGAACTATAAGCGGTGGCTATGTGATAATAAAGAACTTGAAGTATTTCAAAAGATTTTTGAATCATTTTGAAAGAAGAAGTAATACTTGGTTTTGAAAACTTAAGAGTTATACTAGCTTTATGGGAAGTTAGGTATAACGACTTAAAATGTTTCTTGATTTGGAAATCAGAATGTGTATCGACAAACCACTGCAGCGTTAATAAAAGAAAATGTTTTGGACAGATTTAGTATTATTAAAACCAGTAGAAACTTCCATCTGCATAGAAGCTAAGATGAGACAAAATGACATTTCCTAGATCATGGCTGCTTAATAAGATTAATTATAAACAAGAATAACCTACTCACATATAAGATATATGCTTCTCAAAACGTTTAAAGGAAAATTATGTTAAAACCATGAACTACGAAACCTTTTTCTAAAATGAGAAACTTGAGCATTTGAAATTAGGCAAACTTGAACGTTTGGAAAATAAGGTTGTTACTTGATTTTACAAAGGAAAGAATTTTGGTTTACTTAACAATGTTAGACACTCTAATTTTATACTACGGGTATCGGGTGACCTTTGTAAAAGAGATGGATCTTAAAAGGAATTTAACGTACGTAGTACTTTAGGGTTAAAATCCGGACTTTGACATAAAACGAAAGTACCTTGAGTTGTGTATAACTTGCCTATGCTTGTCTTATGAAACTTGACCATGTTACGTGTGATAGCCTTGTTGTGCAAGTATTGTGTTCTACTCGACTACCGGTTCATCCGGGAATGTATTTCACTCGACTCTAGGTTCATCCGAATGTATTTCACTTGACTCACGGTTCATCCGGAATGTATTCCACTTGACTTAGGTTCATCCGGAATGTATTTCACTTGACTACCGGTTCATCAGGAATGTATTTCACTTGACTCTGGTTCATCAGAATGTATTTCACTTGACTACAGGTTCATCCGAATGTATTCCACTCGACTAGGTTCGTGGGATGAGCAGGAATGTATTCCACACGCGTTTCTATATTGGGTCCATAAGATGGGCGAGACACGATATACGTATCACATGATTTGTACCTAGGCTGCCGCGGTGAGGAAGGAGCTCCACGGGCGTGAGGATGACTTTGAGGCGTGAGTCACGACTTGACATATTTGTTTATTTATTGTGAGCGTAGTTTGGTTATCATACATGTCTCTGCTTTATATAGACTTCATGATTTCATTTCTGATGTTATTTGATTTCACATACTAAATTTTTGTTGTCTTGACCTCCTTGGGGCTGCGTTCATCTGCGGTAAAGGTACACGATCGTTGATCCTCGCTCTTAGGGTCACGATTCAACATTTGGGAAAGCTCCGTTTCTCGGAGGCTTATCTTGGTATAGTCCTGTTGTGGTAGGTGCTTACATTCAGGGTATGGCGGGGCCTGTCCGTCGTTGTTGTCATATTATTCGTAGAAGTGCAGTAATCTATTATGGGCAGTGGTAGAAAGGGATATGCTATTCAAATTGTTATTTATATATCTGTGGTAACCGTTTTTGGTTGCTTTGTCTTCTTATTTCAACTGTCTTATTACATTGGTTTCATGTATTGTCTTTATGTTCGTGATTACTCGATGTTGTATCACTAGGGTGCGGGGTAAGGCACGATCCACGGGCCGGGCAGTCGTGACAAAAGTGGTATCGAGCGATTAATCCTCGGAAAGTGTCTGACCGTATCGATGAAGTCTTGATTATCGGTGTGTTGTGCACCACGCGATAATCGAGGCTATAGGATATTTAGGATTGGTTTCTATTCTTCTCACTCTGAGATCGTGCCTTAGATTTTGTGTTGTAAGTTGGACCCTCTAACGTATTTCTTTCCACTTACCGTTATGCCTCGCGTGAAACGGCCGAGCCCGGGAGGCAAGGTAGCGAGGAGGCTGCGAGTAGAGTCTGAGAGGGTTACGTGGGCACAGGCCCAATCATCACCGGGTGGTGCTTCGTTCGGGAGTTTTGCGGCGTCACTAGCCCGTGAGTTTAGCGCGGCGGCGGCGATTCCTGCTGCGGCCATGATGTTTGAACGCCCAGTTCGCGGCGAGCAGAGAATATAGATTTCGAGGCGACCTGTATTTGACTACGGAGTATACAGATGTACGCGAGTCTTGATGAATATCAGCGAGAAGGTTGTGCAAAGTAAGTTCTTGATTGAGGCGAGCATGGCACGTATGCGGGCTTATGCGCGGAGCAAAGCGTAGAGATCGGCGGGTTAAGGGCGGCGAGAAGGCGAGCGGCAAGGTCGCTTTGGTAACTTCGGTAGTCGCCTCGCGGTGAATCAGTTATGCGCATCCACGGTGCTGAAAGGTCCTCGCGAGTTCGGGGCGTTCGGGGTATGCGAGGAGTTGGTCGAGCTCGAGCTTAGGTTCACGGTCGCGAAGGTTCCAACCATCCGGATTCAGTTTTTCGGTGTTCGCGATGTAGCGCCATCTCGGGAATGTCGTCTTTTAGTTGGTACTTGTTGTACCTATGACCGTCGGTGCGATGTCGAAAGAGTGTCGCTGCGGGAGGACTTAGCCTTGAGATCGGTGGGTAGTTTGTCATCTTCCTTGCTATGCCACTGCAGGCGAGTTTGATTAGACGACTAAGGAGTGAAGCGATGGGTCAGGTATATCTTTAACCTCTAGAGCTTTGTATACGTGATAAGGTGAGTATACCTTAAGTGTTATGTTCGGATACCATGAGTGTTTATTGTGATTAGAAATCTTGGTTAGTTAACGAGGAAGATTTGGAGGATAGAGAAGGTGTCACCTTAGAGTTTTATACGTAGAGACCTTAGAGGTAAGGCCGTCTCGAGTAAAGGCGTATGTTTATGTTTGACCACTTATAGGAGTGCATAGTGCACGTGAGCTATGTTTACTGGGATAAGTCACGAGTAGTGTGGCATGAAGAGGGTAGTTGAGCTAAGAAGACCGCTAGGTTTCGTAGCGTGATTAGTGAGTTTTCCCCGGAGAGCTAGCGTTTAGCGCGTTCTTGGGTCGGGTTGAGGCCACATTGCGGGTCAACCAGCGGCATGTTTGGTGGTGGGGTCAGTTTGTGGTGGTCGCCTTGTGGTAGTCACGAGGGTGTTAGGCGAGTTTAGTTAACCAACGTCACGAATTCATGGATGCGTTCGACCCGATGTCGGGCGAGGAGTCGATCGTCTTGTCTTCAGCAAAGACCGTTTACTCGTGAGAGGTTATGCGAGATGATATATCGAGAAAGGTTGTAAAGTTTGCCACGAGGTGCCTACCTTCGCCTTATGGCGAGCAGTGGAGTCGAGTGCGGCTGTTTTTGGTTCGGAAGTTTTTACCAGCGAGGTTAAGAACTTCGGTGAGTCTCGAATCGCGTTCGCCTCGGGCGGTGTGTGGATTTAGGGGTAGTTGTGGGATTGTTGTCTCTGTGGAGGAGTGTTTAAGCTACCATTTCAGTGTTCGGACGTCGCCTTATAAAGCCTCGTAGGGGCGGATGTGTAAGTCGCCGGTCGATTGGTTCGATGTTGGCAAGATTCAAATGGTTGGTTCAGGCTTTTTTCCAGCAGACTGTGGATAGGGTAAAGCTTGTCTAGAAGAGGTTACGGCGGCTCGGAGAAATCGTGCGGATAATCGGCGGCGCTTAGAGTTGAGTTGGTCGGTCTTCTTGAAAGTACCACCGGGTTGGGTGTGGCGAGTTTTGGAAAGCAGAGGAACTTAGCGAGTTACTTTGGGCCGCACGAGTTCATGTGAAGAATAGGCCGAGTTGCCTATATGTTAGCATTTGTCGTCCGACTTGGGAGGCGATCGTCCGGTCTTTCGTATTGATATGATCGGGAAAGTATCGGAGATCCATCAGTGTTCGATTAATAATGACCACGTTAGAGATAGTAACCGAGTTTTGGCGAAGAAGTATCGAAATGTGGTAAGGATTCGAGTATCACGACCTCGGGGATCGCGTGCGGCCGGTACCATTTGTTGGGTCGCGGGTGACACTAGAACCTCGCGGCAAAGTGACAAAAGTGGTATGCTTTATGATGTTAGAGGTGCTTCCTCGTGGACTTGGATATAAGTATTTTCTTGTGATTGTTTGGTGGCCATGTGTGTGAGTTGTTCTCGTAAGTATAGTAGTGAAGACTATCTTGGCGCCGCGTTTGTTCGAGACCTAGAAGGAACATTCGGGACGAATGTTTCTAAGGAGGAGAATGTTATACCGTATTTCGGAGTATATGCGTGGGGCGTGCGTAGAAAATTTGAACTTGTAATTAAGGCTTGGCGAATTATTTTTGTTCACAACACCCGGTTAGAGTCGTTTTTGGCGAAGCGTTTCCACGACTTTCGTAGGAAAATTCGGCTATGCCATTTTATTTTTGCGGATTTTTAGAGGCGAAACATTTTGGACCAACAGAGGCGACACTTGTCACCTCTCATTAGTTAGGCTTAGGCGGTAAAGGGGTGGCCAGAAAGTGTGGTTAAAGTGGTCAAGGGTTGGTAGGATATTTTGTGTGTAGTTGGTTAAGGTTCAATTGGCAAGATCTTGGCCCTACACTTGCCTTGCACTTGGCAAGATCTTGGTCATTGGTTGGCCTTTGCTAGACCTATAAATACCCCCCCTCTTTGATGACTTCTTCATCCATTCCTAAAATATTTCTAAGTGTTAAAATTCTCCCCTCTCTTAGTAGTGTTCTCGTCGACACCATCCCCTCCCCTTGGCGAGAGCCCTCCCCCTCCTTGTGGTGCTAGCCAGTGGGGTACCCACACTGCTAGTTGTCTTCGTATAATACCACTCTTGTTAGAAATACTCTCAAAAGTATTGTTATAATGCCCAATTACCTTAGTAGTATACCTTGTAGTATTCTAAGGTTATACTTATCTGAAAAGCCAGAAATACTATTATACTTCCCTTAGTCACAAAACCGAAACCCTAAGGAAAATCTCCATGGTTAGTTGGAGTAATAAGTAGAAGTTGGTTAGAACTTCTAAGGGTTGTTTGGAGGCGGAGTCGCACTGTGAGTAGGAGCTAAACCTTGCTCGGGATCGACATTTAAACTCGGATAATTATGGGCTTATCGAGGTAAATATCTTGTCCTCTATTGTAATTGGAAATTACATGATTGTTAGACTATATAGTTGAAGTATACTATATATAGAACTGAGCGTTGTTATCGTGATGTATTTTGACTTAAGCACGAATTATAAGAAACCTTTTGAAAGAAGAATCTTGTTGTTTTTACATAGGGTGTATTCAGATGAACTTGTGTAGCTTTTACGTGAGGTAGAATTGTACGCGTCGGATTAAGCGTATAACCCCTGGTTGGCTTGGTAGCGGCCCGATAGAGGAGGAGATTTCTGCTGTTGCGGGGGAGTCTTTAATTTTACGTAGAATGTTCTCTGAAGGGATCTAAATGTTAATAAAGCGCCTTGTGACCTTATAGGTTGAAGTACTACGTGTGGCGCGATCTACTTGGCTTAAAGGTAGCGACGGTTGGAAGTACTTGGGCGTTTTGCTATTAGTCGATACTCGTCGCGAGGTATGTGAACCTCTTCCTATCTCTTCTAGCGTGATATGTGTGAACTATTTAGTGCGGTGAGCGTCATGTGCTAAATGTATTTGATTGGTTTAAAACATAAAGTGTTATAACGGCTTTATGGGAAGTTGGTTATAACGACTTTATGTAGGTAAGAAAATACTTGTGGTTTTTAAGAGTGGCGATTTGAACTATAACTGGCTGGCTATGTGATAATAAAGAACTTGAAGTATTTTAAAAGATTTTTGAATCATTTTGAAAGAAGAAGTAATACTTGGTTTTTGAAAACTTAAGAGTTATACTAGCTTTATGGGAAGTTAGGTATAACGGCTTAAAAATGTCACGACCCGAACCCGGGCCCGTGACTAATGCCTTACCCCGGGCACCCAAGTAGCCATACATCAGAGTAATCAGCGGAATAAAACAAGACATCAAAATATTATGAAGTACGAAACAATAATCTGAGAAAAACTTGTCTTTCGGCATATATATAAACAACAGCTTTTTCAACATGAACAGTTTAATCCTTTTTACAAACCGCCACAACGATTACTCTACGAATGATATGACAACAACGACGGGGCGGGGCCATACCACGAATGTAAGCACCTACAACAACAGGACTATACGAATAAGCCTCGAGAAAGCGGAGCTTTCCCAAAAGTGACTGCGACCTAAGAGCGAGATCAACGGTCGTGTACCTTTACATGCGGCATGAACGCCCTTGAAGGAGGTCGCGACAACAGTATGTGAAACTGAAAATAAATCAGTAAATGAATGTCACGACCGATCCGGGCGTGGTAGTGCCGGGCACCTAGTGATACAACATCGAGAAAACCAGTGAAATAAAAACTTAGACATAAACATGAGACAAGATAATGAAAGCAGGCCAACGAGCAGTTACCTTCCAATAAAAATATATATAAACAACTCTTTTTTTAAAGCGAGCAGTTTAATCCTTTTACAAAACCACGCCCACACTTACTACGGACCTCTAAGAGTTTATACAACAACTATGGCGGGACGAGGCCCCCATACCACGAATGTACAAGAACCTACGGACTCGGGTAACATACCAATGATAAGCCTCAGAAGGACGGAGCTTCCACAACGCTGAAATGAGATCCTAGCGGGGATCGGCGGTAGATGTACTCTCTACTGCGGCATGAACGCGGCCTCGAAGGAGGTCGATACAACAGTACAGTATGTGAAGCGTAAAATCGTAAATGAAATCATAATAGTCTATAAAAGCGAGACGGTATGATAACAAACTACGGTACACACACATGATTATATCAATTCGGTCTCACGCCACAACATCAATCACGCGTGAGTACGCCTCGCCGCTGCCGGCTATGATATGATAACAACAAGACAGCAATCCAAATGGGAGCATACGTGCGCTACGCATCGTGTCGGTATGTCCAAAGGAACAAATAAGACAACATTCCAAATGGAAGCATGCGCGCCACGTCGTGTCGGCGTGTCCAAGGAAACAATAAGACGGCATTCCAAATGGAAGCATGCGTGCGCTACGCGTCGTGTCGATATGTCGAAGGGAACAAATAAGACAACATTCCAAATGGAAGCATGCGTGCGCTACGCGTCGTGTCGGCGTGTCCAGGAAACAATAAGACAACAAGGTAATCAAAGTGAAGCATACCCGCGCTACGTCGTGTCGATATGTCCAAAGCGATTAACAAAGTAACACTATCAGCGAACGTGCGTGGAATTTCTCGTCACTGCGGTCACGTCCAGTAAGTTCTCAACAAGTCAACGACCTCCATCGAGAGACGCGGTAGTATAGAAACACAATTCTTGCACAACAAAGGCTATCACAACAAGCATAGGCAAGTTTCACAACAACAAGCATAGGCAAGTTTCACAACAACAAGCATAGGCAAGTTTATACACAACTCAGTACTTCCATTTTATGCCCAAGTTCGGTTTTTACCTAAAGTACTACGTACGTTAAATTCCTTTTAAAGAGATTTATCCCTTTTATAAAAGTCACCCGATACCCGTAGTATAAAAATAGAGTGACTTATATCTTTTAAGTAAACCAAAACAATTTCCATACTTTCTTTTTTAAAGTCAAGTTACCACGTTAAAACCAATGATAAAACCTTTCTTTTGTTTTCATAAGGTCGTTATAACCAACTTCCCATAAAGCTGTTATAACACCTTATGCTTTAAACCATTTTAAGACAACACAATGCCTTTCTTTTCCCTAAGGTTCCAGTTTGCCTAATTTTAATTACATGAGTCTCTTTTTGAAAAGTTTCATAGTTCAAAGTCTTAATCTCTTTTAAAACAATTGAGTAACATATGCCATGTAGTAGGTTATTCTTGTTCATAATCAATCTTATTAAGCAGCCATGATCTAGAAAATGTAATATCATTTTGTCTCATCTTAGCTTCTATGCAGATGGAGGTTTCTACTGGTTTTTAATAATACTTAATTATTCAATACATTTTCCTTTATTAACGCTGCAGTGGTTTGTCGATACACGTTATGATTTCCAAATCGTAAAACATTATTCCTTCCAAAACCAAGTACTCATTACTCACGAATGAGGTTTCACACAAACATCCATATTAAGTCAAGTCTCTTATCCTTTAAGAATAAGTCTCTTAACTTCAAACCATTTAACCATTCTTTTATCTCTCTTGGGTGTTACACCTAACTTCTCATAAAAGTGGTATAACTCTTATGTTTTCAAACCAAGTACACACTTCTTTCAAAAGGTTTCTTAATCTTTTAGAACACTCCAAGGTTCTTTTACATCCGATCGGTTATAAGTCAAATCAGTTATCTTTTAAAACCACAAAGCATTTCTCATTTACATGAAATTGTTATAACCAACTTCCCATAAAGCCGTTATAACACTTTATGTTTAAAGACAATCAAATACATTTAACACACGTCGTCACGTACTACATAGTTATACACATATCATGCTAGAACAGATAGGAAGAGGTTCACATACCTCGCGACAGTATCGACTAATAGCAAAGCGCTCAAGTACCTCAAACCGCTGCACACTGCTCTCGGTCAAGATTACTCCATACGTAGTACTACTGACCTATAGAGGCCACAAAGCGCTATTAATATCTTTAGATCTCAATGTAGAATATTCTACGAAAATTGCAGCACCTCCCACACACATGGCGTAAATCTCCTCCTCTATCGGTAGCTACCAAGCCAACCGGGGTTAACACGTCTAACCGGACGTGTACAATTATACTACATAGTAATGCTACACAAGTCTACTGTAATACAGTTCTATGTAATTCTGATTCGATTCTCTTCTTTAAATTAGGGCTTAAGTCGCAAGACATTCCGTAAGTATTATAATGTTGATTACATATATAGTATACTTCAACTATATATTCCTACAACATGTAATTTCCAATTACAATAGAAGGTCAAGAGTGTTTACCTCGATAAGCCCAAAATTATCCGAGTTTATATGTCGATCTGAGCAAGGTTTAGCTCTACTCGTGCGCTCAGGCCCGCTCCAACCAACCCTTAGAAGTTCTAACCAACTTCTACTTATAACTTCAACTACGGGTGAAGATTTACTTAGGAGTTTCGTTTTTGTGGTGAGGAAGTATAATAGTATTTTAGGCTTTTGTACAAGTGTAACTTTGGGAAATACTACAAGGTATTTGGGCGAGGTATTTGGACATTATAACACTACTAGGAGAGTATTTCTATACCACAAAAGGGGGTATTTATACGAGACAACAAGGCTAGGGGTACCCTCGGCTAGGCACCACAGGGGAGGGGAGGCCTCGGCAAGACTCTCGAAGGAGGGGAGAGTTGGGCCAGAACTCAACACTAAAGGGGAGGATTTTTAACACTTAGAAAAGATTTTGGATGAAGAAAGTTCATCACTTAGAGGGGTATTTATAGGTCAAGTGAAGGCCAACCAATGGCCAAGATGAAGACAAGTGCATAGCAAGTGTAAGGCCAAGATTAAGCCATGTGCAACCTTATCCATCTACCCAAAATATCCTACCAACTCCTTGACCACCAATTCAACACAAAAAACGTGCCACACTCCCCATTCTCGTCCGCCAACCTTCACCAATTAGAGGGTGACAAGTGTCGCCCTCTTGTTGGTCCAAAATGTTACGTCTCTCGGAAAAATCCATAAAATTATAAATGACATAGCCGGAAATTCCCCTACGAAAGCTGTGAAAACGTTTCGTCGAAAAACGACTCTAACCGGGTGTTGTGCACAAAAAGAATTCGGCCAAGCCTAAAGAAGTTCGAAAATTTCTACGTACGTCCCCCACGTACATACTCTGGAAATACGGGGTATAACAATGAAATCATAGTAGTCTATACAAAGCAGGAGACATGTATGATAACCAAACTACAGTTTGACAATAAATAAGCAGTCATGTCAAGTCAGGGACTCACGCCCTCAAGTCATCACTAAAACATAACAATGGGTCTCACGCCCACAACATCAATCGTGCCCGTGGGACACATTCTCACCGGCGATCTATGATATGAAAGCACCAAGGAACACATGAACACCGGGTCCACGTGTTATAATAAAACCGTCTGGGGGTAAGTATGAAGGCATGGCCGACTACTAAAACCACCGTACCAACAAGGTCATAAAGCGTATCATGAGATCATGCGACCGTCACATGATCAAGGCGCCACTCGCCCGTGATATCTAATGCGGCGTCTAGCCACGGAACTTCCGCTGACTCGCATAGGCCAAACTCATAGGCTGCGTGAGGTATAACCCGCGTCGAGGGTAGCTACTCCGGCGTCCGCACGGACGCGATCCGCGTGGCCACATGGACGCGTGCCCGTAAGGGCGCAAACTAACTGGAACTCGTAGCTCGCATAGGCCCACGGGACCCGCGTGAGGTATTCTCGAATCATAGGTCCATCGACCGCTGAGTCTACCCCGCGACGGAGGCGGCAACCTCGGAGCAGTCGAGGTGAGTGGTACAATACCAACATAACGGTGATAGCGAAACTATTTAGGCGCGATGGAAACCCTACAAACATCACAAGATACTAACACACGTAGCATCCTAGCATATGTACTTAACAAAACAACAATAAACTATTACAATGCTATCAAAACCCAACACGATCAAGTTATACACGAGGCACTTTCTACTATATGATTAACAAGATCGGGTTTTATCCCCAAAGTACTTCATACATTAACTCTTTAAAGATATCGTTACTTTCACAAAAACCACACAATACGTAGTATATGAAAATAGAGTGATTATCTTTTGAAGTAAATCAAAACACTTACCCTTGTAAAATCAGTAACAACGTTATTTTCCAAGCGTCTATGTTTGCCTATTTTCAAATGTTCACGTTTATTATTTTAGAAGGGTTTAGTAGTTCATAGTCTTATTCATTTAAGAATATAATTCTCTTTTAAACCATCTGAGAAACATAAGCCTTATATGTGAGTAGGATATTCTTGTTTATAACAATCTTATTACTGTGACCATGATCTAGGAAATATCATTTTGTCGTCTTAGCTTACATGCGGATGGAAGTTTCTCTGGTTTTAATCTGTCAAAACATTTCCTTTTATTAGCTGCGATGGTTTGTCGATACGTTACGATTTAGAAATCGGTAAAACATTCTTAAGCCGTTATACCTAACTTCCCATAAAGCTAGTATAACTCTTAAGTTTTCAAAAACCAAGTATTACTCTCCTTTAAAAAGATTCAAAATCTTTTGAAATACTTCAAGTTCTTTATTATCACATAACCAACTTGATTTATAGTTCAAATAAGTTACCTTTTAAAAACCACAAGTATTTTCTTACATACATAAAGTCGTTATAACCAACTTCCCATAAAGCGTTATAACACTTTATGTTTTAGACCAACCAAATACATTTAACACGTATGCGTCTACCGTACTACATAGTTACACACATATCATGCTAGAAGAGATAGGAAGAGGTTCACATACCTCGCGGCAGTATCGACTAATAGCAAAGCGCTCAGTATCTCAGTAGTCGGCTACTCGTAGCCCAGTAGATCGCGCCACGTAGTACTTGACCTATAAGGCCACTGGCGCTTATTAACATCTAGATATTATCGTAGAACATTACAGAAAATTCGCAAAGACTTCCCCACATGGCGTAAATCTCTCTCTATCGGTGACTGCTCAAGCCAACCGGGGGTTTATACATCTAACGGACGTGTACAATTCTACTTCACGGTAATGCTACGAAGCCTGCATGTCTGATCTATGTAATTCTGATTCGATTCTTTATTCTTGAGCTTAAGTCAAAAGACATTGAAGCGGACTACGTTGATTCTATATATAGTATACTCGACTATATATTCTAACAACATGTAATTTCCAATTACAATAGGGAACAAGATAATTACCTCGATAAGCCCATAATTATCCAAGTATAAAGTCGATCCTGGCAGCTAGCTTCGATCTCAGCGCTCAACCCGCTCCAAACCACCCTTAGAAGTTCTAACCAACCTACATACTACTCCGACTAACTATGGAGATTTTCCTTGGGTTTTGGTTTTGTGACTGTAGGGAAGTATAATAGTATTTCTAGGCTTTTCGTAAAAGTATAACCTTGGAATACTACAAGGTATACGGCTAAGGTAATTTGGGCATTATAACAATACTTTTGAGAGTATTTCTACACCACAAAGGGGGGGTATATTATACGAGAACAACACTCAAAGAGAGGGGGGGTGTTCTCGGCTAATGCTCACAAAGGGAGAGGGTTTGACCAAAGGCCTTCATAAGGGAGAGGGCTCTTGGACGAGAGTCAACAAGAGGAGGAGAGGGTTTCAAGACTTAGAACAAGTGAAGAGTGGATGAAGAAGTTCATCACAAAGGGGGGTATTTATAGGTCAAGTGAAGACCAACCAATGGCCAAGATCTTGCCAAGTGCATAGCAAGTGTAGGGCCAAGATCTTGCCAAGTGCACACTAGCCAACTAACACAAAAATATCCTACCAACCCTTGACCACAAAGGCCATACTTTGGCCACCACTATTACCGCCAAGGTGTTCCAATGAGAGGGTGACAAGTGTCGCCTCTTGTTGATCCAAAATGTTTAAATCTCTCGGAAAAATCCATAAAAATTAAAAATGTCATAGCGGAATTTTCCTACGAAAGCGTGAAAACGTTTAAATCAAACGACTCTAACAAGGTGTTGTGAACAAAGTTAATTCGGCCAAGCCTATGTAAAGTTCAAATTTTTCTACGTCGCCCTTACGTGCATACTGGAAATACGGGTATAACATTCTCCTCGTAGAAACATTCGTCCGAATGTTCCTTCTAAGTCTCAAACCAAGCGTGCGCGGTATAGTCTTCACTACTATCTTGTCACGAACAAACCTCGCCACTGGCCACAACAACACTGCGCAAAATACTTACATCCAAGCCGAGGAAACACTTCTAACATCACAAACGCGCTCTGCGAGTGCAAATATAATTCCTTGCACTTTCTCCATACAAAAGAAATAGTCACATCTATGCTCGCCATACATGCTCGCTTCTCCTTTTACTCGTCGTGATACCACTTTTGTCACTTTGCGCGAGGTTACGGTGTCGCTCGGCGACCCAACAATTGATACCGGGCTGCGTCGATCCACGAGGTATCGTATACTCGAACTCTTCCTACATTTCGATTACGCCGGTTCAAAACTCGGGTTACTATCTCTAACGTGGTCTTCATTAATCGAGAACACTGCGGATGGATCTCCGATACTTTCCGATCATAACTATACGAAGACCGGACGTCGCCTCCTAAGTCGGACGGCAAATGCTAACATATAGGCAACTGGCCTATCCTCACATGAACTCAAAGGCCCAAAGTAACTCGGGCTAAGTTCCTCTGTCTTCCAAAACTCGTCACACGGGGTGGTACTTTCAAGAAGACCGACCGTCAACTGAACTCTAAGCGTCGTCGCCGATTATCATACGATTTCTGCATTTGCGAACCCTTCTAGACAAGCTTTACCTATCCACGATCTGTGGAACAAGCTGAACCAACTATCGAATCTTGCCAACATCGAACCAATCGGCCGGCGACTTACATATCCGCCCCTGAGGCTTCATAAGGCGACATCAGAACACCGAAATGGTAGCTTAAACACTCCTCCACGGAGGCGACAATCCTACAACTACCCACGAAATCCATACACCGGCCGAGGGCGAATGCGATCGAGACTCACCTGAGTTCCTAACCTGCCAGTAAAACTTTTAGAAAACGAAAATAGCGCGACACGGGCTTCACTGCGACATAAGGTGAAGGTAGGCACCGTGCGACCTTTCAACATTTCGATATATCATCACCGCCAAGCAACGGTCTGGTAGAAAAACACGATGGTGACCCATCGGCCCGACCTCTTGGTCGAACGCGTCCACGAACTCGTCTGTTGGTTAATTGAACATGGGCCTAACACCCTCGCGACCTACCACAAGGCGGGACCACCTGGCCCGACCCGCATCAACCGCCGCGGGTTGACCCGCGTGTCCTCAACCCGACTTCGGCAACGCGCATGCGCTAGCTCCCGAAGGAAAACTCTCGCTAATCACGTTACGAAAACCTAGCGGTCTTAGCTCAACTACACTCTTCCATATACGCTAGTCAGGGACTTATCCCAAAACATAGCTCACGTGCACTATGCACTCCGATAAGGATAAAAGATAAAACTACACCTTTACTCGAGATGGCCTTACCTCAAGGTCTCTGCGTATAAAACTCTAAGGCTCACACCTTCTATCCCCAAATCTTACTTAGTTAACTAACCAAGATTTCTAATCACAATATACACTCGTATTATCGAATATAACACTTAAGGTATACTCGCTTATCACACATATTAAACCACAGAGGTTAAAGATCTATCTGTATTCTTCGCTTTCTCCTTAGTCGTTCTAATCAAACACGCCTGTGAGCGCAGCTAAGGAAGGTGACGAACTACCGCGATCCTAAAGGCTAAGTCCTCCTGAAGGACACTCTTCGACACGGACCACGGCGGTCATAGGTCTGACAAGTACCAACTAAAAGACGACATTCCGGGATGGCGTGCATCACTGTATGACCGGAAGCCACGGGTTCTAACCAACTCACCTGCTGTGGATGTGCATAATCAAATCTCTGGTGAGGTGACTCGCCTCGAAAGTTACCAAAGGACCTTCTGCTCTGGCCTCGTCTGCTGTCGCCCGTTAACCCATCGATCTCACGTTTCTCGGCTGCTGCGCATAAGCCCGATACGAGGCCATGCTCGAGCCTAATCGAAGAATTACTCTTACAACCCTCTTAGGTAGTCATCAAGACTCGCGGTACATCGGTATACTCGGTAGCCAAATACATAGCTAATGTGAGGTCGCCTTGCAATCTAAATTCACTGTTCGATCGTGGGCGAAGGTTCAAACATCGTGGCGATGGAAGCGCCGCCGTGCTAAACTCTGCTGGGGCTAGTGGCGTCGCAGAACTCCCCAAATGAAGCACCTAACTCGGGTGATGATTGGGCACGTGCCCTCGCCACCCTCGAACTCTACTCGCGACTCCGCTGCCGCCTCTGGGCTCGGGTTTGCCTACGCGGAGGCATAGCGGTAAGGAAAAAATCGTTAGAGGTCCAACTTACAACACGGCTCTAAGGCACGATCTCGAGTGAGAAGAGTAGAAACCAATCCTAAATATCCTATAGCCTCACGATTATTGGTGTGGTGCGCAACACGCGATAATCAAGACTCTTGGATCTGATGCAGTAGACACTTTCCGAGGATTAACTGCTCTGATACCACTTTTGTCACGACCCGAACCCGGGCCCGTGACTAATGCCTTACCCCGGGCACCCAAGTAGCCATACATCAGAGTAATCAGCGGAATAAAACAAGACATCAAAATATTATGAAGTACGAAACAATAATCTGAGAAAAACTTGCCTTTCGGCATATATATAAACAACAGCTTTTTCAACATGAACAGTTTAATCCTTTTTACAAACCACCGCCTACAAAGATTACTACGGACCTCAGAATGATATGACAACAACGGCGGGGCGGGGCCGTCATACCACGAATGTAAGCACTGACAACGAGGGGACTATACGAATAAGCCTCGGAGAAAGCGGAGCTTTCCCAGGTGACTGCGACCTAGGCGAGGATCGGCCCGGGTGTACGCTACTGCGGCATGAACGCGGCCCGAAGGAGTCGATAACAGTGCAGAGTATGGCGAAAATAAATAATGTAAATGAAATCATAGTAGTCTATACAAAGCAGGAGACATGTATGATAACCAAACTACAGTTTGACAATAAATAAGCAGTCATGTCAAGTCAGGGACTCACGCCCTCAAGTCATCACTAAAACATAACAATGGGTCTCACGCCCACAACATCAATCGTGCCCATGGGACACATTCCTCACCAGCGTGATCTATGATATGAAAGCACCAGGAACACATATGAACACGAGTCCCACGTGTTATAATAAAACCATACGGGGTAAGTATGAAGGCATAGCCGACTACTAAAACCCACCGGACCAACAAGGTCATAAACTGTATCATGAGATCTGTCTGGACCGTCACATGATCAAAGTTGGCCACTCGCGCGATGTATCTAATGTGCGCGTCTAGCCTGGAACTTCCGCGACTCGCGTAGGCCAAACTCATAGGCTGCATGAGGTATAACCCCGCATCGGTAGCTACTCCGGCGTCCGCTGGACTTCGCGATCCGCATGGCCCATGGACGCGTGCCCGTAAAGGGCGCAAACTAACTGGAACTCGTAGCTCGCGTAGGCCCACAGGACCCGCGTAGGTATTCTCGAATCATAGGTCCATCGACCACGAGTCTACCCGCGTCGGAGGCGGCAACCTCGGAGCAGTCAAGGTGAGTGGTACAATACCAACATAACGGTGATAGCGAAACTATTTAGGCGCGATCGTGGAAACCCTACAAACATCACAAGATACTAACACACGTAGCATCCTAGCATATGTACTTAACAAATCAACAAGAAAGTATTACAAGGCTATCACAACCCAAAACAATCAAGTTATACACACAAGACACTGTCTACTATATTATTAACAATATAAGGTTTTTATAACAAAAGTACTTCATACATTAACTCTTTAAAGATCGTTACTTTCACAAAACCACCTGATACCCGTAGTATATGAATATAGAGTGATTATATTTTTAAGTAAATCAAAACACTTACACTTGTAAAATCAAGTAACAACATTAGTTTACAAACGTCTAAGTTTTCCTAATTTCAAATGTTCACGTTTCTTATTTTATAAGGGTTTAAGTAGTTCATAGTCTTATTCATTTAAGAATATAATTCTCTTTTAAACCATCTGAGAAACATAAGGCTTATATGTGAGTAGGATATTCTTGTTTATAACAATCTTATTACAGCAGCCATGATCTAGGAAATATCATTTTGTCTCATCTTAGCTTACATGCGGATGGAAGTTTCTCTTGGTTTTAATCACAAAACATTTCCTTTTATTAACGCTGCGATGAGTTTGTCGATACGTTCGATTTCGAAATCAAGAAAACATTCTTAAGCCGATATACCTAACTTCCCATAAAGCTAGTATAACTCTTAAGTTTTCAAAAACCAAGTATTACTCTCCTTTTAAAAAGATTCAAAAATCTTTTGAAATACTTCAAGTTCTTTATTATCACATAACCAACCAGTTATAGTTCAAATAAGTTACCTTTTAAAAACCACAAGTATTTTCTTACATACATAAAGCTGTTATAACCAACTTCCCATAAAGCCGTTATAACACTTTATGTTTTAGACCAACCAAATACATTTAACACGTATGCGTCTCTAGTACTACATAGTTACACACATATCATGCTAGAAGAGATAGGAAGAGGTTCACATACCTCGCGACGAGTATCGACTAATAGCAAAACGCTCCAAGTATCTCAAGCCGTCGGCTACTCCTTAAGCCAAGTAGATCGCGCCACACGTAGTACTTCAACCTATAAGGCCACAAGGCGCTTATTAACATCTAGATCTTATCGTAGAACATTCTACAGAAAATTCGTGACTCCCGCCATGCGGCGTAAATCTCCTCCTCTATCGAGGCCGGCTATCAAGCCAACCAGGGGGGGGGGTTTATACATCTAACCGGACGTGTACAATTCTACTTCACAGTAATGCTACCAAGCCTCATGTCTGATCTATGTAATTACTGATTCGATTCTTTATTCTTCAGCTTAAGTCAAAAGACATTGCCGGCGACTACGTTGATTCTATATATAGTATACTCCAACTATATATTCTAACAACATGTAATTTCCAATTACAATAGGGGGACAAGATAATTACCTCGATAAGCCCATAATTATCCAAGTATAAAGTCGATCCTGGGCAACGCTTAGCTCCAATCTCCGAGCGCTCCAACCCGCTCCAAACCACCCTTAGAAGTTCTAACCAACTTCTACATACTACTCCAACTAACTATGGAGATTTTCCTTAGGGTTTTGGTTTTGTGACTGAAGGGAAGTATAATAGTATTTCTAGGCTTTTCGTAAAAGTATAACCTTGGAATACTACAAGGTATACGGCTAAGGTAATTTGGGCATTATAACAATACTTTTGAGAGTATTTCTACACCACAAAGGGGGGGTATATTATACGAGAACAACACTCAAAGAGAGGGGGGGTGTTCTCGGCTAATGCTCACAAAGGGAGAGGGTTTCGGCCAAAGGCCTTCATAAGGGGGAGAGGGGCTCTTGGACGAGAGTCAACAAGAGGGAGGAGAGGGGTTTCCAAGACTTAGAACAAGTGAAGAGTGGATGAAGAAGTTCATCACAAAGGGGGGTATTTATAGGTCAAGTGAAGACCAACCAATGGCCAAGATCTTGCCAAGTGCATAGCAAGTGTAGGGCCAAGATCTTGCCAAGTGCACACTGTGTAGCTAACACAAAAATATCCTACCAACCGCCGACCACAAAGGCCATACTTTCGGCCACTATTACCGCGAAGGTGTTCCAATGAGAGGGTGACAAGTGTCGCCCTCTTGTTGATCAAAATGTTTCGTCTCTCGGAAAAATCCGCAAAAATTAAAAATGTCATAGCGGAATTTTCCTACGAAGCTGTGAAAGCGTTTAGTCAACGACTCTAACGGTGTTGTGAACAAAGTTAATTCGGCCAAGCCTATGTAAAAGTTCAAATTTTTCTACGTCGCCCTTACGTACATACTGGAAATACGGGTATAACAAAATGTTTCGATTTGGAAATCGAATGTGTATCGACAAACCAACGCAGCGTTAATAAAGAAAATGTTTTGGGCCAGTTTAGTATTATTAAAACCAGTAGAAACTTCCATCTGCATAGAAGCTAAGATGAGACAAAATGACATTTCCTAGATCATGGCTGCTTAATAAGATTAATTATAAACAAGAATAACCTACTCACATATAAGACATATGCTTCTCAAAACGTTTAAAGGAAAATTATGTTAAAACCATGAACTACGAAACCTTTTTCTAAAATGAGAAACTTGAGCATTTGAAATTAGGCAAACTTGAACGTTTGGAAAATAAGGTTGTTACTTGATTTTACAAAGGAAAGCATTTTGGTTTACTTAACAATGTTAGACACTCTAATTTTATACTACGGGTATCGGGTGACCTTTGTAAAAGAGATGGATCTTAAAAGGAATTTAACGTACGTAGTACTTTAGGGTTAAAATCCGGACTTTGACATAAAATGAAAGTACCTTGAGTTGTGTATAACTTGCCTATGCTTGTCTTATGAAACTTGACCATGTTACGTGTGATAGCCTTGTTGTGCAAGTATTGTGTTCTACTCGACTACCGGTTCATCCGGGAATGTATTTCACTCGACTACCGGTTCATCCGGGAATGTATTTCACTTGACTACCGGTTCATCCGGGAATGTATTCCACTTGACTACCGGTTCATCCGGGAATGTATTTCACTTGACTCTGGGTTCATCCGGAATGTATTTCACTTGACTACAGGTTCATCCGGAATGTATTTCACTTGACTAGGTTCATCCGGAATGTATTCCACTCGACACGGTTCGTGGGATGAACCGAATGTATTCCACACGTTTCTATATTGGGTCCATAAGATGGGCGAGACATTATACGTATCACATGATTTGTACCTAGGCTGGCGGTGAGGAAGGAGCTCCACGGGCGTGAGGATGACTTTGAGGCGTGAGTCACGACTTGACATATTTGTTTATTTATTGTGAGCGTAGTTTGGTTATCATACATGTCTCTGCTTTATATAGACTTCTATGATTTCATTTACGATTTATTTGATTTCACATACCGGTACTGTTATCGACCTCGCCCGGCTGCGTTCATGCCGCGAGTAAAGGTACACGATCGTTGATCCTCGCTCTTAGGAGTCCTGATTCGGCATTTGGGAAAGCTCCGTTTCTCGGAGGCTTATCTTGGTATAGTCCTGTTGTGGTAGGTGCTTACATTCAGGGTATGGCGGGGCCACTGTCCGTCGTTGTTGTCATATTATTCGTAAGTGCAGCGAAATCTTGTATGGCGAGTGGTAGAAAGGGATGTGGCATTCAAATTGTTATTTATATATCTTGTGATAACCGTTTTGGTTGCTTTGTCTTCTTATTTCACTGTCTTATTACATTGGTTTCATGTATTGTCTTTATGTTCCGCTGATTACTCTGATGTTGTATCACTAGGGTGCCCGGGGTAAGACACCAGTCACGGGCCCCGGAACGGGTCGTGACATCACCCCCACATGTCTTGGAAGACTTTGAATCTCTCTAGATATTTTGAGGACAAGTGGCTTGTGGGGCCCACTTCACTTGGCTATATCTATCCAAGTCTTGCAAGACTTGGATTCACTTTACACTTAGCCAAATATTGCTCTCTCTCCTTTGAGCTCGAGAACACCAAGAACACCAAGAACACCTAGTGTGGTTAAATTATTTTATCTCCAAGATTAAGGTCCCTAACCAAGTGTTAAACCAAATTAACTCTCCAAGAACCTCCTAGTTTGTGTGTTGGCCGAAAATGGTGATGAAACCCTAGGGGTTTCTGTCGACTTTTTGGAAGCGAAACGTGAAGAGAAGTTTCTCCTAAGGTTGTAGGGGATACATATATGTGATTGGATCTTGAAGAAGTGGAGCGAAACGAAAACTGCGGACCAATAAAGACCGGACTATTTTGGGGCATTTTTGGGCACAAAATGAGGTAAAAGTACTTCTTCTTTTAAAGTAATTGGATATTACATATTGCTATAATGTATGGATGAGCTTGTGCTAAAAAAATGAAGAATAAAAAGTGTTTGAACCATTTTTGGGCTAAAACCGTGAATGGACAGGTTTTGTGATTATCTGGTTTTGTTGGTTATTGTCGTTATTAATGTCACCTATTGCATGTTATAATGGAGTAATATTGTTGTTAATAAGTTGTTATAACTATCTGGAAGTTTTGGAATTCGAATTAGATTAAAAAGGATTAAGGAAAGGGTAGTTGGATTGTAGTTGTTGGCCGAGATTTGCCTAAAACTGTGGGGTATCGTTATGCAGTTTTGATGGACTGTTTTGTGGTATAAAACTGCTGGAAAATCAGCCACCAACATGTATGTTTAATGTGGATAAATGGTTAATGAAAGTCCTAAAGAGTAAGGGTGTTAAAGGCTTCACATTGTACCCTTAATGTTGTTTATTTATGGACTATTATTGTGGACTGTTTTAATGTGATTGTGGGGCAGAATTTTACACGTCAAGTTAGGCGTGTAATCCCCTTTGGTAAACTGTTGGTTATGCCCTTAAATGTGACTTGTTGGTTGATGAATTCGGATCTTGGAAAAGGTGGAAAAGTATGTAGAAACAAAGGAAGTGCTGCCCAATTTTTCGTAGATTTAGAGGGTCATTATTTGGTATAAGTCTTACACTAGTAAGCTTGAAGTTGATAGAAGTGTTATTGTCATTTTAGGTTGAAGTACTTCGTATAGCATATTCTACTTGGCTTGAGGAATAGCCGATAAAGTTGAAGTACATTAGAGCGTATTGCTACTTGTCGTGTTGATTAGTCGTCAACGAGGTATGTGAACTATCCTTCCTTCTGTTGACATGATTTATTTAGAAAGTCTATGTGACTTGATTAATTTGGAAAGTCTATGTGACTTGATTTATTTGAAAAGTCTATGTGACTTGATTTATTTGAAAAGTCTATGTGACTTGATTAATTTGGAAAGTCTATGTGACTTGATTTATTTTGAAAGTCATGAGACTTGATTTAATTTGATAGTTGTGAGACTTGATTAATTTGAAAGGATATGGACTTGAATTTGAAAGAATATATGATTTGATTTTGAAAGTAAGCGATTTGAGTTATATGAAGTATAAATGACTTGGTTTCAAAAGGTATAAGTGACTTGATTTAAAGAGTAGAAGTTACTTGATTTTAAAGTCTCGAGTTAAATTTGAAATGTATGGATTACTTGACTTAAAGAGAATAAATGACTTGATTTGAAAGAAAAAGTAACTTGATTTAAATGTATAGGTTACTTGATTTTGAAAGAAGAAGTACTTGGTTGTTAAAGGTATAAGTTACTTAAGTTTAAAAGTGTAAGTAACTTGATTTTGATAGTAAAGTATTTTTGGGGTTCAACTCCCTAATATAGCATGAAATGATTCTTTTTATAAAGAATAGGTGTACATAGTACTTTGGGTTCATTTTCCTAATGTTACATGACATGATAATCCTTGGTTGTATTAAAAGGAAAGATGTGGTAGTGCTTTAGTTTTCAAAAATGAAAGTTGTTGTAACGGCTTTATGGGAAGTTTGTTATAACAAGTTTTATGGGAAGTCAAGAGATGGTTTAAAATGTTATATGGAAATCATGTGAGAATGTTCATGATTAAGTCCTTAATATAGTACATTATATGTGGCACTTTGATTTTCAAGAAGATGTTTTAAAGTAATACGTGATGTCTAGTGCCTTGATTTGCCAAACCATGTCTTAGAAAGATACTTGATATGATAAGTGTCTTGATTTTCTAAATGATGGTTTCAAAATGATACATGTATTGGATCCTACTTCCTAGTGATACATGTAGTACTTGGACTTTTCTAAAATGGAAATTTAGTTTATAAAGTGAATGTACGGCGGACGTATATTGTTGTAATGGACTTTAATCCTTAGTGATGTAAGGTGTGATAGTTCCTTGGTATTTATAAAGTGGAAGACTTGATAGTGTCTTGGTTTATCTAAAATGAAAGTTCATTTGAAAGATAATGTTGTTGAGAGTCAAAAGGTGATTTAAATTGCACGAGGTTGCCATGATAGTTATATGTATAATTATTGGGACGGGTTGCACGATCCGCAACACTTGTATACATATATTGGGACGGGTTTCACGATCTGCAACACTTGTATACATATATTGGGACGGGTTGCACGATCCGCAACACTAGCATATCTGGGGACGGGTTGCACGATCGGCAACACTGATATATATATGCATTTGATGAGTATATGGGCCGGCGTCCCATGATGTTGAACATAACTCTCGGTTAAAAGAAAAGAAAGGTACGTACATAGCTATATTGGATTCTAATCCTACAT
Source organism: Przewalskia tangutica (assembly GCA_029844215.1). Lineage (NCBI taxonomy): Eukaryota > Viridiplantae > Streptophyta > Magnoliopsida > Solanales > Solanaceae > Przewalskia > Przewalskia tangutica. Next base: position 42,271,794 of record CM056725.1, on the reverse strand, counting down.
GATACATGATATGTAGTTCCTTGGTTTCCAAAGTGATGCTGGTTTATATTATATCATGGACTGCTGACAATGATGTTGGAATTCCACGGGCATATTCCAATGATGCTGATTGATAGTATACCCGCAGACGTCTTGTGATGATGTTGGAATTCGCGGGCGTATACGTGAGGTTGACACGCCGACAGTGATGTTGGAATTCCACGGGCATGCTTCCTTGATACTGGTTATATATTATACTTGTTACATGCTGACAGTGATGTTGTATTCCACGAGCCTGCTTCAATGATATTATATGCGGAGGGCAGGTGTCCCTGATTTTGACATGGCTTTCATATTTGAAAGTGGTACAGTGATACAAGGTACAGTTGTCACTGATTTTTATATGGCATGGTAGGATCTGGTATTTGATTTTCATACTTGCCCCTGTCATTCTTTTATACAGTTATGATCGTGTTTACTGTACTTTATTTATGTTCCATACTTAGTACCTGTTGTAATGACCCCCTTCGGGGGGGCTGCGTTCATGTCCGCAGGTCTAGGTACTCAGTTGTGAATCCGCGAGCTTAGGATCCTTGTTCAGCATTTTGGGATAACTCTAATGTTCCGGAGCATGTCATTATGGCTATGTATATTCAGGGGTAAGGCTGTGCCTTGTCCCGTCATAGTTTACGGTCCAAAATCTTAGAGGTCTGTATTAATATGTGGGCTGGACTGGCATGAGTTGTAATTACATTGTTGTACAGTTGTAGTCTCATTCAGGCGTTATATATTATGACAGCCTTATCGGCTTTGTCCGTGTTTAAAGAAAAAAAATGATGAGTGTTATTTATCTTCCGCAGTTTACTTGTGTTGTATGAATAGAAGGGTGCCCAGGTAAGACACCAGTGACGGGCCCGGGGTTTGGGGAGTGACAGTGCGTTCGAAGTTGAAAGAATTAACTAAGGAGTACTGGTTGGTACAAAAAATGTTAGAAATCATTTCACTTTCTAGGTGAGCCATTCTGATCCGAAAGACCAATGCAGAATTGACTCATCAAGTTGCATCGTAATAGTCAAGACTATAGATATAATCAACGATTAGCTATCAATTTATATTAGAAAGATCGCCTATTTTTCTGGAGCTATCCCAAGCCATTATACAAGTGTTGTTTATGGAAGACAACCAATCCCACATATACTAAGGTTAACAAATCCACCTGACACAGGTGGTGTAGGGACATTTAGAATTTTAAGAACTAGAAATAATCGATTAAGGCATCACGCATGAGAGATGAACAGGTACCCTACTGAATAACGAGGAAGAAGTAACTCGAAATAATGATACTTAAATCACCGTATGAGGAAGTGCTCAGGTTAATGATGGGATGGTTTAAAAAAATCAATATCAAGAGTAGGATGAAATTCAAGAAAGAAGATAACTTAGTTCGAGACATTTGTGACCAACTTGGAAAAGGAATGTAAGGGCAGACTGACCAAGGAATCTACCCATCTGGTTTACATATATATCAATATGAAAGACATTGATTGAAAATCTACATCAAAGGGTGCCATGACGAAAGCAATGTGGAATCAGAAAAGAACTTTGTGGAATAAAGGAAATCCCAGGGCCAGCGAGTTGTCCATAAATTTAGGAATGTGCAAAGAAGAAATGAACTTAGAAGATCCTTATCTTTCCAAAGAACCCTCGTAATTAATCATCATCGTACCACAGTATCTCAGTATACCCCTACTTATACTCCAAAGTATTTATCGCTTTCAAAAATAAGCGTACGACTCTATTCGTCTATCATTTATCCCTTGTCGAGAAGAGGCACATAGTTATCATTGTTGAATGTATAGACTCTTGAGTTATAATACTATATATTTACAAGTTGTCATCGTAAGACAATGGAAGGAACTAAATCAAATGTCAAAGTTCAACGGTCCGGATACATCATAGTTATCAAGAGTATTGCAAAATAGGATATCTAGCCATAGGACCAATGATGTATCAATATTATTTGTGTAACCCCCATGAGGTAACAGACTGTGTGACAGGTTAAAATAATCTTATGTACAAAAGAAACCTTGCCAAAATTTCCAAGGAAAATGAGAGTCTATGTACCCGAGTATTAATGGCCCAACATTCGAGGACGAATGTTCCTAAGGGGGAAGGATGTTACACCCCATAATTTTCATTCATAAAATATACGATAAGATCGGGAGCCTAAAACAAGGATTAAGGTTCCCTTGGGAAGATTTTGAAACGATCGAGTTATAATCTGTCAAGGTTGTAGGAGTTTAAGGGTCGTGAAACCCCTCGTGCCTGGAATCCTTACATAGTATATGTCGTGTTAAACCAAGGTAAGATGAATAGAGTTATAATGACCATACACTATTAATGAAGGCCTCGGACCAATATTATAAGTATAGCTAAGAAACTCTGAGTTACATCAGTCATTTCATGTATGTTTAAGCGTATGATTTGTTGAATTGAATTTTGATGACCCAAGCCACATTCCGAAGGTCATTTATGACATAAATAGATGTTTAGATGGTTTATGGATGGTTATATATCTTTGGGATAAAAGGAATTATATTTCGATGAAGTTTGACGAAGATCGGGCGATACGCTAGAGAGTTTTGCATCGCGGATGGGATCCGCCTCGCGGAAAGGGGTGCATATGAGCCAAGGGAATCAAGGCCAGCTCACTACCCTGATATACCCTTTGATATGCGGCCGCATATGGCATATTTGGTCGCATATGCCATCATATATCAAGGGAAGTGGCCGACCTCTTTGGTGTATTTAAGTGATGGCTTGTCTTTTTGACCCCCAGTTCGACCCAAAACTCACTCCTAACACCCAAAAGCTCTCTAGACATTCTCCAAGGTTTAAATAATGGTTTCCAAGTGTACTCACCATATTTAACATCAAATCTTGAGAAGACACTCATATGGCTAGTAGGGTGATCAAGGATGGATAAGAGCAAAGACAAGCTTGGATTTCAAGTTATTACTTTGGATTAAGGTACGATTCTTATTGTTCTTAAGTATTCTTAAGTTCTCCAATATTAAGGTAATCTCTTAGTGAGGAAATCTATGAAGCTGAGATAACACTCTATAGTCATCATAATGGATGTGGTAGTTGTTGTTTAAATTGTTGGATAGTTTTAATAAGATTCTTGGAGTAAATTTGGCTAGATTTCATGGATTATTATTGTTGTAGTGTTGATGACATGGTTTTATTATGGAAGAGGTGAGAGTAGCTTAAGTTACCATGAAAACAAGATGTAATAGAGTATGCATGCTAAGCGTTTGACGAAATATCGCAACAACGAAATCATGAAACCATTGGTTGGATATTGACACGGATTATTCTTATTGCTTAGGTTGACGATTGTAAAGCAAGCGAGGGATCATCAAAAGTGGTACTAATCATCAATAAGTTATGTAAGCCTTACCTTTCTTTCTTTCGGTATGATCGACATGAAAGAGACACTTATGAGTTGCTATCCAACATATATACTCCATTCCTAATCATCAAATATGCATTTGTGACCTATTTCATAAATTGGTTATTGATCTTAGTTGCTCTTTGTCAAACCTACTATCGATATCTTATCGAATCGTGCTTAATTTGATATAATAAGGTTTCATGTGGTGTTCTTGAAAGTTAAATCAATTGTATGTCATAAAGTTCTTATTGATTCACATGGGAAGGAAAGATAATATGTAACCCTCATAAGGGAGTCGGAGGAAGAACAGCCTTACGTCACTCCGACGAGTTCAAAAGAGTATCATATATTCCTTAATAGGTCATTAGAGCATATATTATATATCTATATTGCCCACAGAGGCCTATGGTGCTATTGCACAGTTTATATAGCTATGAGATTGATGATATTACCACAGAGGCCTATGGCGCTATTGCACAATTTATACAGACATACCATATATAATGTTGTCCATAGAGGCCTAAGACGTTATATATACATGATTATATTTCATTATGCATATTATGGCCCACAGAGGCACTCAAAGTACATATTGTTTCTCTATTTCCCTATCTTACAATTATGTATTCGGTTACAGTTTCAGCTTATGCTTCATGTACCATATTTTACTTGTTTACAGTTCTACCTTACATATTCAGTACATGTTTCGTACCGATATCCCTTTCTAGGCACTACATTTTATGCCCGCAGGTACAAATAGAGATTCAAACGATACCTCATTGTAGGTGGGATCCTCGTATGGTGTGCTAGTATTAGCACTCAGCTTTAGTTTGGTATCAATCGGAGTAAAAGAGGACTTACAAGATGACATGCCAACTCTGTCAATGATCTCGATTGCATACTTCTTCTATGATAAAAATAGACACCTACATGATGAGTGACAGCTATACCTAAAAGATAACTCAAGGGTCCCAAGTCTTTCATAGAAAAGTCTGAACTAAGAAGGGACATGATAGACTTACGCAAATTATCAGAAGAAGCAGTAAAAATAATATCATCCACATATAACAGAATGTATGTCAGAGAAGTACCACGACGAAATATGAACAGAGAATGATCAGACTTACTGTGAGAAAACTCAATAGTAGACACAAAATCTGCAAACCTCTTATGAAGCCACTTGACTTTATGTAGCAGGGAAAGGAGCTTAAAGCAAAAAGACTGTAAGTCGAGTTGCTGAAGCGACATCATCTCACAGCCCTTATTCCTTGCATCAACAGACAATCCCGCATAAAAGAAAGGGTAGGCCCGTGGGGCCTGCTTAAGCCTATACAAGGAATTTCTCAGCAAACAAACATGATGTGGATAATTGGGGTCCCTAAATCCCAAGGAATGATGCATGTATACTATTTCCTTAAGATCACCGTGTAAGAAAAACAATTTCACATCCAGATGATTAATCGGCCATGCTTTTGACAGAGCAAGACTGAGAACAGTGTGAATGTAGCCAGTTTGACAACCGGACTAAATATCACACCACAATCGATGACAACTTGTTGAGTTTTACCATCACCTACAAGACGGACCTTATGTCTCTCAAAAGAACCGTCGGAATTTTCCTTATGAGTAAAAATCCACATAAAATGAATAATATTGACATCAGCCGGACGGGGCATCAACTCCCACATCTTGTTTTTAATAAGAGCATTATATTCATCATCCATGACCATTTTCCAATTTGGGTCATGAAGGGCTGCCACTGGATTATGCGGTAGGGATGATTTAGTGACATTATACATTAAATTAAAATGTTGTTTTAGGTTTAAAAATACCCCTTTTGCTATGAGTAACGAGCACTTGACTCAGAAGAGAAACAGACGGGACCGGGACGTTGGTGGACTGCCTCGAGAAACTAGATCAGGTGGGTGAGGCCTGGAAAATTCGACGGTATTGGAAGACATTGGGCCAACAGGCATTGGGCCTGCTGGCCTAGAAACAGGGGCTGTTTAAGTACTAACTGGGCCTGGGTCATGGGACTGTACAACAGGGAGAGTATTTGGGCCAGTAGGCAGTGGGCCTGTTGGCAAATTTGACTCACGAGCCCACTGTTGGAGAATGTACGGGGAGGGAGCATCGTCCAAAAAATTATAATTACTCGACACATAATTAGACAATTAATCAAATGGAAATTGGGTTTCATAAAAAATAACATGATGACTAAATATAATTTTATTGGAAGATAAATCAAAACATTTCTAAACACGATGATTAGACGGATAACTCAAAAATACACAAGTGGTAGACTAAGCTTGAAGTTTATTAATTGTAGTGGACGAAAAAAGTGGATAGCGCAAGCACCCAAACACCCTGAGATGAGAATATGAAGGATCTTTATTGTAAAGAATTTTAAGTGAGGCTAAGCCTTTGTTAGGGAGAATATTAAGGAGGTAGATAGTCATTTGTAATGCATGATGCCAAAAAGACGAAGGTAAGGAAGCATGGGCTAGTAAGGTACATACAATATTATTAATGGTACGAATCTTTCTTTCGGTCTTCCCATTTTGTGAGGACGTATGAGGACAAGAAAATCGAAAAAATATGCCATGTGTGTCACGAAATTCTCAAAATGGCCCATTATCATATTTCCTACCATTATCACATTGAATGTTTTTAATTTTCCGTTCAAATTGGGTACGGATGAAAGCTCTAAATTTTAAAAATGTGGAAAAAACTTGAGACTTTTTAGACAAAGGAAAAGTCCATGAAAAAGTAGAATAATCATACTGATCGGTGTATTTTATATACACCTTTTGAGTCATTTTTAGTTAGTATTTTACTCATTTTGTTTATGTTTAGTATAGTATTATGGTCGTTTTCCTTTCTTTTGTGTCACAGCGGTCAGAAATGGAGAAATGACGAAAAGAAGAGAAAATGAGCTTAATTGAGATGGAATTGCACACTAAAAGGGGCCAATAAATGAAGTCTAAGAAATCCCGGGAAGTATAGACAAGATCGACAAGCTTGGATGAAAATCGGGCACGGCGAAAATCCGCGAAAACGCCTCAGCGCGCGCTGCGAAGCGCCCGCTGGATGTTGAAAGATGATTTGACTGAGTTTTTGTGTAGTGGCTGATTCTGCGAACCACGGCGCGGCGCGGGATTTTTGTGTTTTGGGCCTAATTTGACACATTTTCAGGGTCCAAAAAGGGATAACTTTTCCTACCTACATAATCCTTAACCCTTTACCTAAAGGATTCCATAATTTTTCCTTAACCCTTTACCTAAAAGATTCCATAACTTTTCTTACCTACATAATCTCTAACCAATTACCTAAAGGATTCTTGGGCTATAAATAGTCTCTACATCATTAGAAGAATTCATACCACATTCCATCCCACACTTGACAAATTCCATTGTTACACCCCGTATTTCCAGAGTATGTACGTGAGGGCGTACGTATAAAAATTTAAGCCTTAAGGTTGGCAAGGTTCGAAATTTGTACACAAGTACTGAAAAGAATTGTTTTCTGACGAAACGTTTTACAAGACTTGCGAAGGGAAAAATATGGCTATGTCATTTATAATTTTTGCGGATTTTTCCGAGAGATGAAACATTTTGGACCAACGGGAGGGTGACATGTGTCACCCTCACATTGGGCGTGAATTGGGGCGGCAATTGGACGAATTGGTTGGCCATTGGTTGGCCTATAAATACTCCCCTAACTTGAAGACTTTCTTCATCCAAAAATCATTTTCCAAGTCTTGAAATCCCTCCCCCTTTGTGAGTTGTGTTCGTCAAGCCCTCCTCCCCTGAGAAGCCTTGGCGAGAGGGTACTCCTCCTCCCCACACTCCTAGTGGTGTGGCGAAAGTACCCCCTTGCCTTGTAGTTTTCGTATTATACCCCCCCCCCCCCTTGGTAGAAAAGTATTCTCCAAGTATTGTTACTATACCCAAATACCTTGGCCCAAATACCTTGTAGTATTCCCAAGGTTACTTCTATACGAAAAGCCCAGAAATACTATTATACTTCCTTTAGCCACTAAACGAAACCCTAAGGAAAACCTTCATAGTCGATTGAAGTGTTAAGTAGAAGTTGCGTAGAACTTCTAAGGGTTGTTTGGAGCGGGTTGGAGCGCCCAGAGTAGGAGCTAAACGTCGCTCAAGATCGACATTATACTTGGATAATTTTGGGCTTATCGAGGTAAATACTACTGTCCTTCTATTGTAATTGGAAATTACATACTGTAGTTGTATAGAAATGAATATAAGATTCATAGAAGAGAGTTGAACTGTAATAGAAAGATATTACGGAAAAGAATTGAACTGAAATCACATCAGAAGAATATAAGTAGAAGATTAAACTGTACTTACATAGGACCGTATTCTGATGAGACTTATAACCTTTCTTGGTTGAATGTTCTGCGAGTAGCATGTACTACTTGGAAGGTGGACAAGGCTAGCCGGGTTATAGCCGTGGAGCGTTTTGCTAATAGTCGATAATCGTCGCGAGGTATGTGATTCTTCCTATACTCTTGAGCATGATATTTTTAAAGAATATATATATAGTACGGTAGACGTACATGTGGCAATGTCTTTTGACTTAAGCCTGAATAATAAGAATCTGGAAGTATTTTAAAAGAATATATATATAGTACGGTAGACGTACGTGTGGCAATGTCTTTTGACTTAAACCTGAATAATAAGAATCTGAAAGTATTTTAAAAGAATATATATATAGTACGGTAGACGTACGTGTGTTACCTGAATGTAGTTTTACGGCAATGTCTTTTGACTTAAGCCCGAATAATAAGAATCTGGAAGTATTTTAAAAGAATATATATATAGTACGGTAGACGTACGTGTGTTAACTGAATGTAGTTTTACGGCAATGTCTTTTGACTTAAGCCTGAATAATAGGAATCTTGAAGTATTTCAAAATAATTAAGAATCCTTTTTGAAAGAAGAATAATACTTTGTTTGAAAGCTTAAGAGTTATACTAGCTTTATGGGAAGTTAGGTATAACGACTTAAGAGAGATAAAAAGAATGGTTTATTGATTTTAAGAGGTTAAGAGACTTGATCTTAAAAGATAAGAGACTTGACTTAATTGAATTAATATGAATTTTGTTAAAAAGTGTGAAACTTCATTCGTGAGTATGAGTACTTGGTTTTTAAAAAGGAATAATGTTTCTTGATTTGAAATCAGAATAAGTATCGAACAAACCACTGCAGCGCTAATAAAGGGAAATGTATTGAATAATTAAGTATTATTAAAACCAGTAGAAACCTCCATCTGCATAGAAGCTAAGATGAGACAAAATGATATTACATTTCCTAGATCATGGCTGCTTTAATAAGATTGTTATGAACAAGAATAACCTACTCACACATAAGACATATGTTTCTCAAATTGTTTTAAAGGATTAAAACTATGAACTACGAAACCTTTTCGAAAATGAGAAACTTGAGCATTTGAAATTAGGCAAACTTGAACGTTTGGAAAATAATGTTGTTACTTGATTTTACAAAGGGAAGTGTTTTGGTTTATGTAACAATGTTAGTCACTCTACTTTTATACTACGAGTATCGGGTGACCTTTGTAAAAGAAATGGATCTTTAAAAAGGAATTTAACGTACGTAGTACTTTAGGGTTAAAACCCGGACTTTGACATAAAATGAAAGTACCTTGAGTTGTGTATAACTTGCTTGTTGTTGTGAAACTTGTCTATGCTTATTGTGATAGCCTTTGTTGTGCAAGAATTGTGTTTCTATACTACCGCGTCTCGATGGAGTAGGTTGACTTGTTGAGAACTTACTTGGGCGTCAAGGCGTGTGGAGAATTCCGCAGTGCGCTCGGTTGATAGTGTTATTCCATGGACTAGCTCTCCACGAGGTTTTACCGTTCGGCCTTGGTATCCGGTGGTCGGATTTCGTACTTGCCCGCCTCGTGGCTGATTCGGCCTTAGTACACGGTAGTTAGCCCTCGACTTGCCCGTTCGGTGTAGTGACGAAGTCTCGTGATACGCCTTGGTACACGGTAGTTAGCCCTCGTACTTGCCGGTCGACACGTGACCGACCTTGGTATCCGGTAGTCGGCCGTACTTGCCGTGTCGCCTTCGTGGTTTGGTTGTATAGTATTGTTAGTACGGCTTTGGCATCGTAGGACTTGGTGTTGGTGTACTTCTTGGGGTTATCATATCATAGCCGCTGCGGTGAGAAGGTATTCCACGGGCATGATTGATGTTGTGGGCGTGAGACCCATAATTATATTTGAGTAATGACTTGGAGGCGAGAGTCACGACTTGATATAGTTGTTATATGTGTATCGTAGTTTGGTTATCATACATGTCTCCCGCTTTATATAGACTATTATGATTTCATTTACGTATTTTCGATTCACATACTTGGTACTGTTATCGACCTCCTTCGGGTGCGTTCATGCCGCAGTAGAGGTACATCTACCGCCGATTCCCGCTTATAGGATCACATTTCAGCGTATTGGGAAGCTCTGTTCCTTGGAGGCTTATCTTTTGGTATGTTACCACAGTGCAGGGTTCTTGTACATTCGGGGTATGGCGGGGCCACTGTCCGTCATAGTTGTTGTAAAAATCTTAAGTGCATGCTTTGTTGTGGGCGGGGTTGTAAGGATTATGCTTGTTCAAAGGTCGATATATATATATATATATATATATATATATATATATATATATATATATATATATATATCTTTGAAAGGCAACCGTTTTGGTTGTCCTATTTTCTTTATCTTGATCCATATCTAATTGTATGTTTAAGTTTTTATTTCATTGGTTTTCTCGATGTTGTATCACTAGGGTGTCCGGTAAGGCACGATCCACGGGCAGGTTGGTCATGACAAAAGTGGTATCGAGCGATTAGTCTTGAAAGTGTCTACTGACCGTGTCTAGTGAAGTCTTGATTATCGGTGTGTTGTGCACCACATCTATAATCGAGGAGGTTGCAGGACATTTAGGATTGGTTTCTTCTTCTCATTCTAAGATCGTGCCTTAGAGTCATGTGGTAAGTTGGACCCTCCGACGTATCTCGTTTTACGATTATGCCTCGCGCAGGCAACCCGCCGGGCGAAGGGCAAAGCGTGAAGGAAGCTGCGAGTAGAAGCGTGGCGATCTCTGAAGACCACGATACGAGCCTCGATCCCACAACTGGAGCAGAGAGATGGGTTACAAGGGGTTGGCTTGATTATTGGCGTGGTTGTGGCGATATGAGGATAGGGCCAGCAGTTCGAAGAATACCGATGGTTCACCCTAGATCAGATAGTTTGAGGCTACGGGATTTTCTGAGTTATAGCCCGCCAGAGTTTTATGGGTCGAGGCCTGAGGATGATCCGCAGGAGTTCATCCGACAGTTACAGCGGATCATGAGAGTGATCAAGGCATCGGAGACCGAGTCAGTGGTCCGAGGTTCGCATCGGCTGCGTGATACCGCAGTCGACTGGTTTGATTCGTGGGAGCTATCCCGAGGAGAGCATGCACTTCCAGCAGTATGGAACGAGTTCTCAGAGGCATTTCTTGCACATTTCTTGCCTCCACAGATTGTTATACCCCGTATTTCCAGAGTATGTACGTGAGGGCGTACGTATAAAAATTTGAGCCTTAAGTTAAGCAAGATTCGAAATTTGTACACAACACCCGATTAGAGTCGTTTTTCGACGAAACGTTTCCACAGCTTTCGTAGGAAAAATTCCGGCTATGTCATTTATTATTTTTTGCGGATTTTTCCGATAGACGAAACATTTTGGACCAACGGGAGGGTGACATGTCACCCTCACATTGGAAGCTAGGGACGGCAAAGAGGACGACTTGGGCACGTTTTTTGTGCTAAAAAATGTGGTCAAGGGTTAGGTAGGATATTTTGGGTAGATGGATAAGGTAGCACATGGCTTAATCTTGGCCTTACACTTGCCTAACACTTGGATGAATCTTGGCCATTGGTTGGCCATTTCTTGACCTATAAATACCCCTCTAACTTGATGAACTTCTTCATCCAAAAATTGCCTAAGTCTTGAAATCCTTCCTCCCCTTCTTGTGGTTCTCGTCCAACCCTTGGCGAAACCCCTCCACTGTGGTGTTTTGCGAGGGTACCCCTAGCCTAGTTGTCTTCGTATAATACCCCTTTGTGGTATAGAAATACTCTCTAGTATTGTTATAATGCCCAAATACCTTAGCCCAAATACCTTGTAGTATTCCCAAGGTTACACTTATACAAAGCCAGAAAATACTATTATACTTCCTCGATCACAAAACGAAACCTAAGGAAAACCTTCATAGTCGGTTGAAGTATTAAGTAGAAGTTGGTTAGAACTTCTAAGGGTTGTTGGAGGCGGGTTGGAGCGCGCGGAGTAGGAGCTAAACCTTGCTCGGGATCGACATATAAACTCGGATAATTTTGGGCTTATCGAGGTAAACACTCTTGACCTTCTATTGTAATTGGAAATTACATGTATTAGTAATATATAGTTGAAGTATACTATATATAGAACAGAACGTAATAATTGTGCGGCAATGTCTATTAACTAAAGAATGAAAAAAACTTACTGCAATGTCTTGCGACTTAAGCTGAATTTTAAGAATCGAATCGAATCGTAATTACATAGTGTATCAGATGAGACTTGTGTAGCATTCTTGTGTAGTAGAATTGTACACGTCCGGTTAGGCGTGTTAACCCCACTGGTTGGCTTGGTAGCCGGCCTCGATAGAGGAGGAGATTTACGTTGTTGCGGGGAGAGTCTTCGAATTTTACGTAGAATATTCTCGGGATCTAAAGATATTAATAGGCGCCTTGTGGCCTCTATAGGTTGAAATACTACGTGTGGCGCGATCTACTCGGCAAGGTGCGTGACGGTTTGAGGTACTTGAGCGTTTTGCTATTAGTCGATAATCGTCGCGAGGTATGTGAACCTCTTCCTATCTGTTCTAGCATGATATGTGTATAACTATGTAGTACGGTGACGCGTACGTGTGTTTAAAGTATTTGATTGGTTTGAAACATAAAGTGTGATAACGGCTTTATGGGTAGTTGGTTATAACAGCTTTATGTAGGTAAGAAAATGCTTTGTGGTTTCAAAGGGTAACTGATTTGACTTATAACGGATTTGATGTGTAGTAATACTTGGCTTTGAAAACATAAGAGTTGTACTAGCTTTATGGGAAGTTAAGTATAACGTCTTAAGAGTGATAAAAAGAATGGGTTACTGATTTTTTAAAAGATAAGAGACTTGACTTAATGGTATTATTATGAATTTTGTTAAAAGTGTGAAAACTCATTCGTGAGTAATGAGTACTTGGTTTTAAGAGGAATAATGTTTTACTGATTTCGGAAATCAGAATGTGTATCAATAAACCACTGCAGCGTTAATAAAGGAAAATGTAATGAATAACTAAGTATTATTAAAACCAGTAGAAACTTCCATCTGCATAGAAGCTAAGATGAGACAAAATGACATTTCCTAGATCATGGCTGCTTAATAAGATTAATTATAAACAAGAATAACCTACTCACATATAAGACGTATGTTTCTCAAAACGTTTAAAGGAGAATTATGTTTTAAAGGATTTAAAACTATGAACTACGAAACCTTTTCTAAAATGAGAAACTTGAGCTTTTGAAATTAGGCAAACTTGAATGTTTGGAAAATAAGGTTGTTACTTGATTTTACAAAGGAAAGCATTTTGGTTTACTTAACAATGTTAGTCACTCTATTTTTATACTACGGGTATCGGGTGACCTTCGTAAAAGAAATGGATCTTTAAAAGGAATTTAACGTACGTAGTACTTTAGGGTTAAAATCCGGACTTTGACATAAAATGAAAGTACCTTGAGTTGTGTGTAACTTGCTTATGCTTGTTGTTATGAAACTTGACCATGTTACGTGTGATAGCCTTGTTGTGCAAATCGTGTTCTACTCGACTACGGCTCATCCGGAATGTATTTCACTTGATTCACGGTTCATCCGAATGTATTTCACTTGATTACGGTTCATCCGAATGTATTTCACTTGATGACCGGTTCATCCGAATGTATTTCACTTGACTCTGGTTCATCCGAATGTATTCCACTCGACTCACGGTTCATGGGATGAACCGGAATGTATTCCACACGTTTCTATATTGGGTCCATAAGATGGGCGAGACACGTTATACGTATCACATGATTTGTACCTAGGCTAGCGGTGAGGAAGAAGTTCCACGGGCGTGAGGATGACTTTGAGGCGTGAGTCACGACTTGACATATCGCTTTTATGTTGTGAGCGTAGTTTGGTTATCATACATGTCTCTGCTTTATATAGACTATTATGATTTCATTTACGTATTTTACTGATTTCACATACTTGGTACTGTTATCGACCTCGCCGGGGTTGCGTTCATGCCGCAGTAAAAGGTACATCATTTGTCGATCCCCGCTTATAGGATCACATTTCAGCGTTGGGAAGCTCCGTTCCTTGGAGGCTTATCTTTTGGTATGTTACCACAGTGCATGGATTCTTATACATTCGTGGGTATGGCGGGCCTGTCCGTCATAAATTGTAAAAATCTTAGAGTGCATGCCTTTGTTGTGGCGGGGTTTGTAAAAGGATAACTGTTGGGTATTTATGTATATATGATGAATGCAACTGTTTTGGGTGGCCTGTTTATATAACTTTTCTGGTAATTCATGTTCATGTTTTTATTTCCTGATTTTCTCGATGTTGTATCACTAGGGTGCAGGTAAGGCACGATCCACGGGCAGGTTGGTCGTGACAAAAGTGGTATCGAGCGATTAGTCCTCGGAAAGTGTCTACAGACCGTGTCTAGTAGAGTCTTGATTATCGGTGTGTTGTGCACCACATATTTAATCAGGAGGCTATAGTACATTTATGATTGGTTTCCATTCTTCTCATTCTGAGATCGTGCCACTGAGTCATGTGATAAGTTGGACCCCTCAGCGTATTCCTTTCCTTTACGGTGATGCCTCGCGTAAGGCAACCGAGCCCAGATGGGCAAAGCGATCGAGAGTCATTAGCGAGATCTGAGGATGCGAGCGCGAGCAGTCGATACACGAGCAGTGCCGGCCCGGGTTTCGCGGCCGCCCGGCCAAGCGAGTTTAAGCGCGGCGGTGGCTGCCGAGACTCTGATAGCGAGCCTCGGTCCACGGCTGGAAGCGGATGAGATAAGTACAAGGAGATGGCGATTCGGCGGTCGTGGCGAGATATGAGATAGGTGGATCGGCGATTCCGGCCCAGTAGCACCCGTAGTTCACCCCGGCGAGCGGTTTGAGGCTACGTGACTTTACGAGTTGTAGCCCTTGATGTTCTATGGATCGAGAGGCGAGGCGACCCTCGGGAGTTTATCAAGCGGCTACTGTGGATCATGAGGTGATCGAGTCTCGAGGCGAGTCGGTGGTATTGGGTTCGCATCATTGCGTGTTCTGCGATTGGTAGTTTTGATTCGTGGAGCTGTCCGGGAAGAGCATGCACTTCCAGTGATTTGGGACGAGTTCTCGAGGCATTTCTTGCACATTTCTTGCCTCGCAGATGAGGAGGGCTCGGGCCGCAATTTTTGACGTTGAGCGGGGCGGGCGGATGGTTAGAGAGTACAATGTGGAGTTCGACTCATTAGCTCGGTATGTTCCATGTAGCCGATATGGAGGGCGAGTACACCGCTACGCCACCGGTGGGCGATTACTTGGCGAGGCTTATGCGGGTGTAGCTCTTCAGGGCATGGACATTGCCGCGCAAGCTCATGCACTAGGATGTGAGGCACGGAGAGGTCGACGGAATGGCCGAGATCGGCGAAGAGGCCAAAACAGCAGGTCCTTTGGTAACTTTCGAGGCGGACCGCCTCAGTGATCTAGTTATGTACCTCCGCGATGAGTGGTCCCCGCGATCGTCGGGGCGTTCAGGGTATTGGGAGCCGGTGAACTCGGGGCTTACGGTTCACGGATATACATGGGTTCTAGCGGCGGATTCATGTCCTCGCCAGTGTACGATGTGGCAAACATCATCCGGGAATGTCGTCTTTTTCGGTGCTTGTTTCACTGCGGCCGTCGAGGCCGTGACGAAGGCGTGCTTATAGGAGAATGCGGCGGTTTGGCGCGGTCTACGGATCGTGGCGAGTTCATCGCTTTCGATTATGCGCCTGCAGCGAGGCCTATGATTAGAGTGGAGCGGTAGATTCGGTATATCCCTAACCTCAGAGTTTTGTATGTATTGATGTTGTTGATGTGTTTAGCGTTATGATCGGATAGCTTTGTGCAAAAAATGTGATTTAGAAACACGGTTTGTTGAAAGGATAAGTCACGGGTAGTGTGAGAGGAAGTGGTAGCTTTCATGACGTAATTAGGTAAGATTGTTGGAACGAGAAACAAGAGAGTTGGCGTGATGGAGGGTCGGGTTGAGGCGTGTTGCGTGTCAACCGTGGCGAATGAGGTGGGTCACTCGGGTGGTCCCGCGGTGGTAGGGTCACCAGAGTGCTAGGCCCAGTTTTGATGACCATCGTATGAGTTCGTGGATACGTTCGACCAGTAGATCGTGAAGGCGGGAATGGCCTTAAGGAAGATCGAGGCTAGTAAGATGACCAAGTTGGGAGGTAGTGACTCCAGTTTGGAAACTAAAGTGTGGTGCGATATCTGAAGAGTTCAAGTGTTCGATAAGAGTACGACGAGTAAGGGTAGAGGCGAGCATGTATTGCGAGCATAGATATGATCATTTCTTGTGAAGGGAGAAGGTGCGAAGGATGTATATTTTAGACCTCAGGAATCGCATGCAGTCCGGTACCATTTGTTGGGTCGCCGGAGTGACACTAGAACCTCGCGGCAAAGTGACAAAAGTTTGTGATGTTAGAGGTGTTTCCTCGTGGACTTGGATGTAAGTATTTACGCGGGTGTTTGTGGCCATGTGTGGCAGTGGAAACTTGTTAGAAGAACTTCATCTTTATCCGCCTTGTGAAGGAACATTCGGGACGAATGTTTCTAAGGAGGGGAGAATGTTATACCCCGTATTTCCAGAGTATGTACGTGACGGCGTACGTATAAAAATTTGAGCCTTAAGTTAAGCAAGATTCGAAATTTGTACACAACACCCGATTAGAGTCGTTTTTCGACGAAACGTTTCCACAGCTTTCGTAGGAAAAATTCCGGCTATGTCATTTATTATTTTTGCGGATTTTTCCGAGAGACGAAACATTTTGGACCAACGGGAGGGTGACATGTGTCACCCTCACATTGGAAGCTAGGGACGGCAAAGAGGGCGACTTAGCACGTTTTTGTGCTAAAAATGTGGTCGAGGTTAGGTAGGATATTTTGGGTAGATGGATAAGGTAGCACATGGCTTAATCTTGGCCTTACACTTGCCTAACACTTGGATGAATCTTGGCCATTGGTTGGCCATTTCTTGACCTATAAATACCCCTCTAACTTGATGAACTTCTTCATCCAAAAATTGCCTAAGTCTTGAAATCCTTCCTCCCTTTCTTGTGGTTCTCGTCCAACCTTGGAAACCCTCCCTTTGTGGTGTTTTGCCGAGGTACCCCTAGCCTAGTTGTCTTCGTATAATACCCCCCTTTGTGGTATAGAAATACTCTCTTAGTATTGTTATAATGCCCAAATACCTTGGCCCAAATACCTTGTAGTATTCCCAAGGTTACACTTATACAAAAGCCCAGAAAATACTATTATACTTCCCTCAGTCACAAAAACGAAACCCTAAGGAAAACCTTCATAGTCGGTTGAAGTATTAAGTAGAAGTTGGTTAGAACTTCTAAGGGTTGTTTGGAGCGGGTTGGAGCGCACGGAGTAGGAGCTAAACCTTGCTCAGGATCGACATATAAACTCGGATAATTTTGGGCTTATCGAGGTAAACACTCTTGACCTTCTATTGTAATTGGAAATTACATGTTGTAGGAATATATAGTTGAAGTATACTATATATAGAACTGAACATTATAATTGTGCGGCAATGTCTTTTGACTTAAGCCTGAATAATACTTACAATGATGTCTTGCGACTTAAGCTGAATTTTAAGAATGAATCTGTAATTACATAGGACTGTATTACAGTAGACTTGTGTAGCATTACTGTGTAGTAGAATTGTACACGTCCGGTTAGACGTGTTAACCCCCCCCCTGGTTGGCTTGGTAGCCGGCCTCGATAGAGGAGGAGATTTACGCTGTTGCGGGGGGGGGGGGGGGGAGGTGCTGCCGAATTTTATTTAGAATATTCTACGTCGGGATCTAAAGATATTAATAGGCGCCTTGTGGCCGCTATAGGTTGAAATACAACGTGTGGCGCGATCTACTCGGCAAGGTGCGGTAAGCGGTTTGAGGTACTTGGAGCGTTTTGCTATTAGTCGATAATCGTCGCGAGGTATGTGAACCTCTTCCTATCTGTTCTAGCATGATATGTGTATAACTATGTAGTACGGTAGACGTACATGTGTTTAAAGTATTTGATTGGTTTGAAACATAAAGTGTGATAACGGCTTTATGGGTAGTTGGTTATAACAGCTTTATGTAGGTAAGAAAATGCTTTGTGGTTTCAAAGGGTAACTGATTTGACTTATAACGGATTTGATGTGTAGTAATACTTGGCTTTGAAAACATAAGAGTTGTACTAGCTTTATGGGAAGTTAAGTATAACGTCTTAAGAGTGATAAAAAGAATGGGTTACTGATTTTTTAAAAGATAAGAGACTTGACTTAATGGTATTATTATGAATTTTGTTAAAAGTGTGAAAACTCATTCGTGAGTAATGAGTACTTGGTTTTAAGAGGAATAATGTTTTACTGATTTCGGAAATCAGAATGTGTATCAATAAACCACTGCAGCGTTAATAAAGGAAAATGTAATGAATAACTAAGTATTATTAAAACCAGTAGAAACTTCCATCTGCATAGAAGCTAAGATGAGACAAAATGACATTTCCTAGATCATGGCTGCTTAATAAGATTAATTATAAACAAGAATAACCTACTCACATATAAGACGTATGTTTCTCAAAACGTTTAAAGGAGAATTATGTTTTAAAGGATTTAAAACTATGAACTACGAAACCTTTTCTAAAATGAGAAACTTGAGCTTTTGAAATTAGGCAAACTTGAACGTTTGGAAAATAAGGTTGTTACTTGATTTTACAAAGGAAAGCATTTTGGTTTACTTAACAATGTTAGTCACTCTATTTTTATACTACGGTATCGGGTGACCTTCGTAAAAGAAATGGATCTTTAAAGGAATTTAACGTCGTAGTACTTTAGGGTTAAAATCAGGACTTTGACATAAAATGAAAGTACCTTGAGTTGTGTGTAACTTGCTTATGCTTGTTGTTATGAAACTTGACCATGTTACGTGTGATAGCCTTGTTGTGCAAATCGTATTTCACTCGACTCTGGGTTCATCCGGAATGTATTTCACTTGATTCGGTTCATCCGGAATGTATTTCACTTGATTACGGTTCATCCGAATGTATTTCACTTGATGACCAGGTTCATCCGGAATGTATTTCACTTGACTACGGTTCATCCGAATGTATTCCACTCGACTCACGGTTCATGGGATGAACAGGAATGTATTCCACACGTTTCTATATTGGGTCCATAAGATGGGCGAGACACATTATCGTATCACATGATTTGTACCTAGGCTGGCGGTGAGGAAGAAGTTCCACGGGCATGAGGATGACTTTGAGGCGTGAGTCACGACTTGACATGATCGCTTTTATGTTGTGAATCGTAGTTTGGTTATCATACATGTCTCGCTTTATATAGACTATTATGATTTCATTTACTGATATTTCTGATTTCACATACTTGGTACATTATCTCGACCTCCTCGGGGTGCGTTCATCCGCAGTAAAAGGTATATCACCGTCGATCCCCGCTTATAGGATCACATTTAGCGTGTTGGGAAGCTCCGTTCCTTGGAGGCTTATCTTTTGGTATGTTACCACAGTGCAGTAGATTCTTATACATTCGAGGGTATGGCGGGAACTGTCCGTCATAAATTGTAAAAATCTTAGAGTGCAGCCTTTGTTGTGGGCAGGGTTTGTAAAAAGGATAACGGTTCGGGTATTTATGTATATATGATGAACGCAACTGTTTTGGGTGGCCTGTGTATTTATCTTTTCTCTTAATTCATGTTCATGTTTTTATTTACGATTTTACGTGATGTTGTATCACTAGGGTGCCCGGTAGGCACGATCACGGGCAGGTTGGTCGTGACACGAATGAGAGGGCTCGGGCTTACAGTTTTTGGTGTTGCGGCGAGCGGGCGTGCGGTTGGAGTACAATGTGAGTTCGACTCATTGGCGTGACGTCCGCGTTAGTAGCTAGTATGGAGGATCGAGTGCACCGATATGTTCTGAGGCTCGATGATTACCTAGCGAAAGTTGTTGGTGTAGCTCTTGTGGGCATGGACATTGCCGCATGCGAGCTTATGCACTTGGATGTGAGGCGGAGAAATCGACGGAATGACCAAGATCGAGAAGAGGGCGAGCAAGCGAGTCCTTGGTGACTTTCGAGGCGGACCGCCTGAAGCCGAGCGATTATGCGCCTCGCCCGATGCAAGTGGTCCCCACGTCGTCGGGGCGTTTGGAATATTGAGAAGCAGTCGGGGCTCCTGTGTTTCAGATTTTGAGGAGTAGGAGTGCTCGCGGATGAGGTCGCCACTTGTCTCGGTGTGGCCGTTGGGAAACTTCATAAGGAGAGTGTCGTACTAACTCGGGGATTGTTATACTTGCGGCGAGCGGGGCCATCAGCGGCCCATCAGGACCAGGGTATGCTTGGTAGGATAGCACCTGACTCTGAATCGATTGCGGGTTCTTCACCTTCCATAGCTAGGCAGGATGTTCATACACCGGCAGGCCACGGCAGAGGTCGCGGTGGAAGTTCCCAGATTTAGCGGTCCTTTGAACCGCCTATCTTTTCAGGTATATCCTTAACCCTCTAGAGTTTTGCATGCGTGATGTTATGATGATGTGTTAAGTGTTATGTTCGGATAGCTTTGTGCTAAAATGTGATTTAGAAGCCTGGTTAGTGAAAAGGGTAAGCCTGGGGGTGAGAAAATGATGAACCTTAGAATATTACAGTTGAGACCTTAGATGTAAGGCCGTCTTGAGTACAAAATTTTGCGGGTGATCTTTGTCAGAAGGTATAAGTATACGTGGGGTAATTGTGGGAAAATTCCTTGGGTGGTGTAAAATGGAAGTGGTAGCTTTCATGACCTGTATATGTAAGATTGTTCCGGATCGGGAAACAAGAGCTTGATGCGTTAAGTGGGTTGGGTTGGGGCCATATTGCGGGTCAACCCGTGGCGATTTGGGGTTAGGTCGATTCGAGGTGGTCCCGGTGGTAGGGTCACGAGGGTGCTAGGCCAAGTTTAGATGACCATCGTATGAGTTCGTGGATATGTTCGACCGAGCGGTCGTGAAGGCGGGAATGGCCTTAAGGAAGATTGAGGTTAGTAAGATGACCAAGTTTGGAGGTGGTGACTCCAAAGTTTTGGAAAGCGACGATCGGAAGTGTGGTACGTATACTAGAAGAGTTCAAGTGTTCGAGAAGGGCACGACGAGTAAGGAAGGAAGAGAACGTGTGTTATTTCGTGGCCAGGTGTGGCGTTGGCAACTTGTTAGAAGAACTTTATCGTTATCCGTCTTGAGAAGGAACATTCGGGACGAATGTTTCTAAGGAGGGGAGAATGTTATACCAGTATTTCCAAAGTATGCGTGAGGCGTCGTATAAAAATTTAAGCCTTAAGGGTGGCAAGGTTCGAAATTTGTACACAAGTACCGAAAAGAATCGTTTTCCGACGAAACATTTTACAAGACTTGCGAAGGGAAAAATACGGCTATGTCATTTATAATTTTTGCGGATTTTTTCGAGAGATGAAACATTTTGGACCAACGGGAGGGTGACATGTGTCACCCTCACATTGGGCGTGAATTAGGCGGCGATTGGGCCAATTGGTTGGCCATTGGTTGGCTATAAATACTCCCCACAACTTGAAGACTTTCTTCATCAAAATCATTTTCCAAGTCTTGAAATCCCTCCCCTTTGTGAGTTGTGTTCGTCAAAGCCCTCCCCCGAGAAGCCTTGGCGAGAGGTACTCTTCCCACTTGCCTAGTAGTTTTCGTATTATACCCCCTTGGTAGAAAAGTATTCTCCAAGTATTGTTACTATACCCAAATACCTTGACCCAAATACCTTGTAGTATTCCCAAGGTTACTTCTATACGAAAAGCCCAGAAATACTATTATACTTCCTTTATCCACTAAACGAAACCCTAAGGAAAACCTTCATAGTCGGTTGAAGTGTTAAGTAGAAGTTGCGTAGAACTTCTAAGGGTTGTTTGGAGCGGGTTGGAGCGCCCAGAGTAGGAGCTAAACGTCGCTCAGGATCGACATTATACTTGGATAATTTTGGGCTTATCGAGGTAAATACTACTGTCCTTCTATTGTAATTGGAAATTACATACTGTAGTTGTATAGAAATGAATATAAGATTCATAGAAGAAAGTTGAACTGTAATAGAAGGATATTACGGAAAAGAATTGAACTGAAATCACATCAGAATAATATAAGTAGAAGATTAAACTGTACTTACATAGGACCGTATTTACAGTAGACTTATAACCTTTCTTGGTTGAATGTTCTGCGAGTAGCATGTATGTTATACCCCGTATTTCCAGAGTATGTACGTAAGGGAATACGTACAAAAAGTTTAGCCTTAAAGTTTAGGCTTGGACGATTTTTTGGGCACAACTCACAAAACGAATAGTTTTCCGACGAAACGTTTCCACAGCTTTCGTAGGGAAAATTCCGGCTATGCCATTTCTAATTTTTGCGGATTTTTCCGAGAGACGAAACATTTTGGACCAACGGGAGGGCGACACTTGGCACCTCCATTGGTGGACTTCAAATCGTCCATTTGGACGAATTGGCTAGCATTGGCACGTTTTTGTGCCTTGTGCACAAGTCGAGGAGTTGGTAGGATATTTGTGTATAGTTAATCCTCACCCTACACTTGCCTTGCACTTGTCTAAATCTTGGCCATTGGTTGGCCACTGACCTATAAATACCCCCAAGTTGAAGAGTTCTTCATCCACAAAGCTTTCAAGTCTTGAAAATCCTCTCCTCTCCCTTTGTAGCCTTTTCGTCCAACACCTCCCCTCCATGTGAAGGCCATTGGCGAATACCCCCTCTAGCCTAAGAAGTTTGGCCGAGGCCACTAGCCTAGCCAAAAATCTACCCCCTCCTGGTAGAAAAGTTGCTTTCTTGTATTGTTATAATGCCCAAAATACCCTAGCCCTAATACCTTAGTACTTAGTAGAAGTTGTGAAGAACTTCTAAGGTTTCCTTAGACATACAACTTAGGAGCAAAACCTTGCTCAGCGACTTTTCTAGGATATTATTGGGCTTACAGAGGTAACTAATCCTAACTCTCTTTTGAATTAGAGAATATATATCTGTTGTAGTATAAGAATTAGTATAAATACTTAGAAGAATATCACGAGAATAGAATCATATTACCACGATAGAAGGGTTTAAAGAAGAATAATCAAACTATACTTACATGGAATTTGTTTTCACAATGAGACTTATATAGCTCACGGTAGGGAAGTCTTGCCCAACTTTCCATAGAATTGTGAACCTCTGTTTAGAATGACCTTGAGTAGTCTTTGATAGATATCTGTGACTATTATAGGTGACTCTCTGCTGACATATTGACTTGGCGGTGGTTTTATTTGAGAAGGTATGTGATTCTTCCTAAAGCATGATATTTTACAATATATATAAATGCGGTAGGCGTCATGTGTTAACTAAAACTACGGCAATGTCTTTGACTTAAGCTGAATAATACTTACGAATGCCTCACTAGCTTTGAATAATAAAGATCGAAAGCATTTTAAAGAATCTTGAATCATTTTGTTATATCCCGTATTTCCATAGTATATGCGTGGGGCGTCGTAGAAAATTTGAACTTGAGAAAGTAGCTTGGCCGAAATTTATTTGTGCACAACACCCGATTAGAGTCGTTTTTCGACGAAACGTTTTCACAGCTTTCGTAGGGGAATTTTCGGCAATGTCTTTTGACTTAAGCCTGAATAAATAGAAACCTTTTCGAAAGAAGAGTACTGAACTGTATTTACATAGGACTGTATTCTGATGAGACTTGTGTAGCTTTTACGTGAGGTAGAATTGTGCACGTCCGGTTTAGACTTATAACCCCATGGTTGGCTTAGTAGCGGCCGATAGAAGAGGAGATTTACTGTTGTTGCGGGGAGAGTCTTTGAATTTTACGTAGAATGTTCTGAAGGGATCTAAATGTTAATAAGCGCCTTGTGGCCTTATAGGTTGAAGTACTACGTATGGCGCGATCTTGGCTAAGAGTAGCGGCGGTTTGAAGTACTTGGGCGTTTTGCTATTAGTCGATACTCGTCGCGAGGTATGTGAACCTCTTCCTATCTCTTCTAGCATGATATGTGTGAACTATGTAGTACGGTGAGCGTCGTGTGCTAAATGTATTTGATTGGTTTAAAACATAAAGTGTTATAACGGCTTTATGGGAAGTTGGTTATATGACTTTATGTTGGTAGAAGATACTTATGGTTTTGAAAGGTAGCTGGTTTGAACTATAAGCGGCTTGTTATGTGTTAATAAAGAACTTGAAGTATTTCAAAAGATTTTGAATCATTTTGAAAGAAGAAGTAATACTTGGTTTTGAAAACTTAAGAGTTATACTAGCTTTATGGGAAGTTAGGTATAACGGCTTAAGAATGGTTTCTTGATTTGGAAATCGAATGTGTATCGACAAACCAACTGCGGCGTTAATAAAAGGAAATGTTTTGTGATTAAGTATTATTAAAACCGGTAGATACTTCCATGCATAGAAGCTAAGATGAGACAAAATGATATTTCTAGATCATGCTCTTTGTAATAAGATTGTTATAAACAAGAATATCCTACTCACATATAAGATTTATGTTTCTCGAGATAGTTTAAAAGAGAATTATATTCTTAAATGAATAAGACTATGAACTCTGAAACCTTTCTAAAATAAGAAACGTGAACATTTGAAATTAGGCAAACTTGGACGTTTGGAAAATAATGTCGTTACTTGATTTTACAAAGGTAAGTGTTTTGTTTTACTTAAAAGGATAATCACTCTATTTTCACATAACTACGGGTATTGTGTGACTTTTGTGAAAGTAACGTATCTTTTAAAGATTTAATGTATGAAGTACTTTGGGGATAAAAACCGAACTTGTTGACATATAGTAGAAAGTACCTTGTGTGTATAACTTGATTGTGTTGGTTTGTGATAGCCTTGTAAATACTTTCTTGTTGATTGATAAGTAAACATGCTAGGATGCTATGTGTGTTAGTATCTTGTGATGTTAGTGTAAAGAGATTTTCCACTCTGTGCTTAAAGTTGTTTGACTATCAGTAGTTATGTTGGTATTGTACCACTCACCTTGACTTATTTCGGAGGTTGTCGCTCTCCGTCTGGGGTAGACTCGGTGATGCAGGACCGTGATTCGAGAATACCTCATGCGGGTCGGGGATCCATGCGGAACTACGGGAGTTCGTGTTAGTGTCGGCCTTTATGGTCATGCGGTGCATGTGGCCATGCGGTGCGAGTCGGGGCGACGCCGGGAGTAGCTACCCTCGATGCGGGGTTATACCTCATGCGGGCCTATGAGGTTGGCCTATGCGGAGGCTGGAAAGTTCGAGGCTAGACGCGCACATTTGATCTGCGAGCAGTGACCGGCTTTGATCATGTGGCCATGCAGACAGATATCATAATCTGATTTATGACCTTGTTAATGCTGTAGGTGTTAGTAGTCGGCTATGCCTTCGTGCTTGCCTGTCTTGTTTTATTTGGACACAGGTGGGACTGATGTTCATGTGTATTCCTTGGTGCTTTTCATCATATTGGCGGTGAGGAAGGTATTCCACGGGCATGATTGATGTTATGGGCTTGAGACCCATAGTTATATTCGAGTGATGACTTTGAGGCGTGAGTCACGACTTGACATGGCGCTTATTATGAGCGTAGTTTGGTTATCATACATGTCTCTGCTTTATAGACTATTATGATTTCATTTCTGATATTTTTAGTTTCACATACTCGGTTTGTTATGCGACCTCGCCCGAAGTGCGTTAAATCCGCGAGTTGAGGTACACGCGATCGTTGATCCTAGCTCGAGTCCGATTTCAGTTTGGGAAGCTCCGTTTCTCGGAGGCTTATCGGTGGTATAGTCCTGTCGTCGTAAGTGTTTACATTCGGGGTTTGGCGGGGCCTGTCCGCCATTGTTGTCGTATCATTCTTAGAAGTGCAGTAGTCTTGTTGTGGGCGGGGTTTGTAAAAGGATTAAACATTCATGTTGAAAGAGTTGTTATTTATATATATCTTTGAAGGTAAGTTTTTGTTAGCTTTGTCTTCTTATTTCTTTGTCTTATTACACTTTGGTTTCATGTATTGTCTTTATGTTCATTGATTACTACGATGTATGTCTACTTGGGTGCGGGGTAAGGCACTAGTCACGGGCCGGGTTGGTCGTGACAAAAGTGGTATCGAGCGATTAATCCTCGGAAAGTGTCTACGCCGTATCGATGAAGTCTTGATTATCGGTGTGTTGTGCCACACCAATGTCAGGAGGCTATAGGGTATTTAGGATTGGTTTCTATTCTTCTCACTCTGAGATCGTGCCTTAGAAAGTGTTGTAAGTTGGACCCTCGGCGAAATTATTTCCACTTATCGTTATGCCTCGCGTAGGCAACCCGGGCGGGAGGACAAAGCGACTAAGGGAGGCTGCAGTAGAGTTCAGAGGGTTGCGTGGGCACAGCCCAATCATCACCGAGGTGGTGCTTCGCCGGGAGTTTTGCGGCGTCACTAGCCCAGTGAGTTTAGCACGGCGGCGGTTCCTCTGCGGCCATGATATTTGAACGCCGGTTCCACGGCCGGGAGCAGAGAATATAGATTTCTAGGAGACAACCTGTTACTAGCTATGGATTTGGCTACGGAGAGTGTCCGATGTCTGCGAGTCTTGATGACTATCAACGAGAAGGTTGTGCAAGAGTAAGTTCTTGATTAGGCTTGAGCATGGCGATTATGCGGGCTTATCGCGTGCAGCCGAAAGCGTAGAGATCGGCGGGTTGAAGGGCGAGAAGAAGGGCGAGCGGAGTCCTTTGGTAACTTTCGGCGAGTCACCTCGCCAGATTTGATTATGCACATCCACGGTGCAGAGTGGTCCTCGCGGGGTTCGGGGCGTTCGAGTGCGCGAGGTTGGTCGAACTCCGGGGCTTCCGATTCATGATGTGACGACGTCATCCGGGAATGTCGTCTTTTAGTTAGTCTTGGTTGTACCTATGACCGTCAGGGTCTGATGTCGAGAGTGTCCTGGTAGGAGGACTCAGCCTTCAGAATCGGTGGGTAGTTTGTCATCTTCCTTAGCTATGCGCCCTACGGGGCAGGTTTGATTAGAACGACTAAGGGGAGTGAAGCGATGGGTCAGTATATCTTTAACCCTCAGAGCTTTGTATAAGTGATAAGGTAAGTATACCTTAAGTGTTATGTTCAGATTGCATGAGTGTTTACTGTAATTAGAAATCTTGGTTAGTTAACCAAGTAAGATTTGGGGGATAGAGAAGGTGTGAGCCTTAGAGTTTTATACGTAGAGACCTTAGAGGCAAGGCCATCTCGAGTAAAAGATGTATTGTTTATGTTTGACCCTTATAGGAGTGCATAGTGCGTGAGTTATGTTTGTGGGATTAGTCACGAGTAGTGTGGAATGAAGAGGGTAGTTGAGCTAAGAAGACCGCTAGGTTTCGTAACATGATTAGTGAGTTTCCGCCGGAAAGCTAGCGTTTAGCGCGTTCTTGGTCGGGTTGAGGCCACGTTGCGGGTCAACCCGCGGCATGTATGGTGGTGAGTCGGTTGTGGTGGTCGCCTTGTGGTAGGGTCACGAGGGTGTTAGGCCCGTATTCGATTAACAACGTCACGATTTCATGGATCGTTCGACCGGAAGTTGGGCGAGGAGGTCGGTAGTGTTGTCTTAGCAAAAGACCGTTTACTCGGCGAGGTTATGCGAGATGATATATCGAAAGGTTGTAAGGTTGCACGAGGTGCCTACGCCGCTTAT
Organism: Przewalskia tangutica; assembly: GCA_029844215.1. Taxonomy (NCBI): domain Eukaryota; kingdom Viridiplantae; phylum Streptophyta; class Magnoliopsida; order Solanales; family Solanaceae; genus Przewalskia; species Przewalskia tangutica. The sequence continues at coordinate 42,244,213 of CM056725.1, read as the reverse complement.
GTCGAACGATGGAGCCAGTTGCGTTGTTTCTTTTACGGAGGTTTTACGAGCAAGGTTAGGAACTCAAGTAAGTCTCGAGAATCACATTCGCCTCGGGCGGTGTTTGGATTTGAGGATAGTTGCGAGAATTGTTGTCTCCTGTTGAAAGAGTGTTTAAGCTACCATTTCGGTGTTCGGATGTCGCCTTATGAAGCCTTGTAGGGGCGGATGTGTAGGTCGCCGGTCGATTGGTTCGATGTTGGCACGATTCAGATAGTTGGTTGAGCTTGTTCCGGTCGTGGATAGAGTAAAGCTTGTCTAGAAGAGGTTACGGCGGCTCGGAGAAATCGTGCGGATAATCGGCGGCGACGCTTAGAGTTGAGTTGTGGTCGGTCTTGAAAGTACCACCGGATTAGGTGTGGCGAGCTTTGGAAAAAGCGAGAAACTTAGCGAGTTATTTTGGGCCTTTTTAAGTTCATGTGAAGAATAGGCGGGTTGCCTATATGTTAGCTTTTGCCGTCCGACTTAGGAAGCGACGTCCGATCGCCGTATTGTTATGTTCGGAAAGTATCGGAGATCCATCAGTGTTCCCGATTAATGATGACCACGTTAGAGATAGTAACCGAGTTTTGGAAGCGATGTCGAAATGTGGTAAGAGTTCGAGTGTCACGTCACCTCGGGGATCGCATGCGGCCGGTACCATTTGTTGGGTCGTGGAGTGAACCTCGCGGCAAAGTGACAAAAGTGGTATCATTTCTTTTGTAAAGAGAAGGTCACGAAGGAAGTATGTTTTAGACCGGAGAGAGGTGTTTGTGGTGATGTTAGAGGTGTTTCCTCGTGGACTTGGAGGTAAGTATTTTGCTTAAGTTGGTTAAAGTGGCGAGCGTGGCGGGATTGTTTTAAATAAGTATAGCGGTGAGAACTATCTGTAGCGTTTGTTTTGAGACTTAGAAGGAACATTCGGGACGAATGTTTCTAAGGAGAGAGAATGTTATATCCGTATTTCCATAGTATGCGTGGGGCGTGCGTAGAAAATTTGAACTTGAGAAAGTAGCTTGGCGAAATTTATTTGTGCCAACACCCGATTAAGTCGTTTTTCGAAGCGTTTTCCTGACTTTCGTAGGGAATTTTCGTGATGTCTTTTGACTTAAGCTGAATAAATAGAAACCTTTTGAAGAAAATCTTGAATGTATTTACATAGGGTGTATTCTGATGAGACTTGTGTAGCTTTTACGTGAGGTAGAATTGTACGTCCGGTTTAGACTTATAACCCCCGGTTGGCTTGGTAGCGGCCCGATAGAAGAGGAGATTTCTGTTGCGGGAAGGTCTTCCGAATTTTACGTAGAATGTTTCTGAAGGGATCTAAATGTTAATAAGCGCGCTTGTGGCCTTATAGGTTGAAGTACTACGTATGGCGCGATCTTGGCTAAGGAGTAGCGAAGCGGTTTGAAGTACTTGGGCGTTTTGCTATTAGTCGATACTCGTCGCGAGGTATGTGAACCTCTTCCTATCTCTTCTAGCATGATATGTGTGAACTATGTAGTACGGTGAGCGTCACGTGTGCTAAATGTATTTGATTGGTTTAAAACATAAAGTGTTATAACGGCTTTATGGGAAGTTGGTTATAACGACTTTATGTTGGTAAGAAGATCTTATGGTTTTGAAAGGTAGCGGTTTGAACTATAAGCGGCTTGTTATGTGTTAATAAAGAACTTGAAGTATTTCAAAGATTTTGAATCATTTTGAAAGAAGAAGTAATACTTGGTTTTGAAAACTTAAGAGTTATACTAGCTTTATGGGAAGTTAGGTATAACGGCTTAAGAATAGTTTCTTGATTTGGAAATCGAATGTGTATCGACAAACCAACTGCGAGCGTTAATAAAGGAAATGTTTTGTGATTAAGTATTATTAAAACCGGTAGAAACTTCCATCTGCATAGAAGCTAAGATGAGACAAAATGATATTTCCTAGATCATGGTCTTTGTAATAAGATTGTTATAAACAAGAATATCCTACTCACATATAAGACTTATGTTTCTCGGATAGTTTAAAGAGAATTATATTCTTAAATGAATAAGACTATGAACTCTGAAACCTTTCTAAAATAAGAAACGTGAACATTTGAAATTAGGCAAACTTGGGCGTTTGGAAAATAATGTCGTTACTTGATTTTACAAAGGTAAGTGTTTTGTTTACTTAAAAGGATAATCACTCTATTTTCACATAACTACGGGTATTGTGTGACTTTTGTGAAAGCGTATCTTTTAAAGATTTAATGTATGAAGTACTTTGGGGATAAAAACAGAACTTGTTGACATATAGTAGAAAGTACCTTGTGTGTATAACTTGATTGTGTTGGTTTGTGATAGCCTTGTAAATACTTTCTTGTTGATTGATAAGTAAACATGCTAGGATCTTATGTGTGTTAGTATCTTGTGATGTTAGTGTAAAGGGATTTTCCTCATTGTGCTTAAAGTTGTTTGACTATCAGTAGTTATGTTGGTATTGTACCACTCACCTTGACTTATTTCCGGAGGTTGGCGCCTCCGTCTGCGGGGTAGACTTCGGTGATGCAGGACCGTGATTCGAGAATACCTCATGCGGGTCGAGGATCCGTGCGGAACTACGGGAGTTCGAGGTTAGTGTGCGGCCTTTATGGTCATGCGGTGCATGTGGTCAAATGCGGTGCGAGTCGGGGCGATCTTGGGAGTAGCTACCCTCGATGCGGGTTATACCTCATGCGGGCCTATGAGGTTGGCCTATGCGAGTCGCGGAAAGTTCGAGGCTAGGCGCGCACATTTGATCTGCGGGCGAGTGACCGGCTTTGATCATGTAATGATGCAGAGCGAGATATCATGATCTGATTTATGACCGTGTTAGTACTGTGGGTTTTAGTAGACGGCTATGCCTTCGTACTTACACTGTACTGTTTTATTTGGACACAGTTGGGACCTGATGTTAATGTTTATTCCTTGGTGCTTTTCTATCATGGCTGGCGGTGAGGAAGGTATTCCACGGGCATGATTGATGTTATGGGCTTGAGACCCATAGTTATATTCGAGTGATGACTTTGAGGCGTGAGTCACGACTTGACATATCGCTTATTATGAGCGTAGTTTGGTTATCATACATGTCTCTGCTTTATAGACTATTATGATTTCATTTCTGATATTTTTAGTTTCACATACTGCACTTTTGTTATCGACCTCCTTGAAGTGCGTTAAATCTGCGCGAGTTGAGGTACACGGATCGTTGATCCTAGCTCTCGAGTCACAGTTTGGTTTGGGAAGCTCCGTTTCTCGGAGGCTTATCGGTGGTATAGTCCCTGTCGTCGTAAGTGTTTACATTCGGGGTTTGGCGGGGCCTGTCGCCGTTGTTGTCGTATCATTCTTAGAAGTGCAGTAATCTTGTTGTGGCGGGGTTTGTAAAAAGGATTAAACATTCGTGTTGAAAGAGTTGTTATTTATATATATCTTGAAGGTAACCGTTTTAGTTGCTTTGTCTTCTTATTTCCTTTGTCTTATTACATGGTTTCATGTATTGTCTTTATGTTCATTGATTACTACGATGTATGTCTACTTGGGTGCGGGGTAAGGCACGATCACGAACGGGTTGGTCGTGACAATTTTAACGGAAGAGAACTAATTGGTTTTTAAGCGAAGCTTAAGAGTTATACTAGCCTTATGGGAAGTTAAGTATAACCACTTAAGATTGATAAAAGAAACGGTTGCCTATGTGTTTATAACGGACTTATATTGAATTATGAAAAGAATAATAAGATGGTTTGATAAGTAGACATGATATGATGCTATGTGTGTTAGTGTCTTGTAACGTTTGTGAAAAAGTATACATTTGTCTTGACCTCCTTGAATTTGCGTTCATGCCGCGGTAAGGGCGGCAGTGCTAGATCCACATTCCTAGGATCTCTACGTTGGTGTCGGGAGCTCCATCCTTTCGGAGGCTCTACTTTTAGGTATGATCTCACTGTTGTAGATGGTTTTATCTGATCGAGGTATGGCGGGCCACATCCGCCATAGTTGTATATTTCCTTAAGTGCTGTAGTCACATTTATGCGATGTCGGATGTAATCGCTAAACCATGTTTTTATATATATGCCGAAAGGCGATGTTTTCTCACTTAAACTGTGTCCTATTTTATAAACTGTTTCATGTCTTGCTTTATATTTCCGCTGATTACTCTGATGTATGACTACTTGGGTGCCCCGGTAAGGCACCAGTCACGGGCCCCGGAATGGGTCGTGACAATGTACTACTTGGAAGGTGGACAAGGCTAGCCGGGTTATAGCCGTGGAGCGTTTTGCTAATAGTCGATAATCGTCGCGAGGTATGTGATTCTTCCTATACTCTTGAGCATGATATTTTTAAAGAATATATATATAGTACGGTAGACGTACGTGTGGCAATGTCTTTTGACTTAAGCCTGAATAATAAGAATCTGGAAGTATTTTAAAAGAATATATATATATAGTACGGTAGACGTACGTGTGGCAATGACTTTTGACTTAAGCCTGAATAATAAGAATCTGGAAGTATTTTAAAAGAATATATATATAGTACGGTAGACGTACGTGTGTTAACTGAATGTAGTTTTACGGCAATGTCTTTTGACTTAAGCCCGAATAATAAGAATCTGGAAGTATTTTAAAAGAATATATATATAGTGCGGTGAAGCGTCGTGTGTTAGCGAATGTAGTTTTACGGCAATGTCTTTTGACTTAAGCCTGAATAATAGGAATCTTGAAGTATTTCAAAAGAATTAAGAATCATTTTTGAAAGAAGAATAATACTTGGTTTGAAAGCTTAAGAGTTATACTAGTTTTATGGGAAGTTAGGTATAACGACTTAAGAGAGATAAAAAGAATGGTTTATTGATTTTAAGAGGTTAAGAGACTTGATCTTAAAAGATAAGAGACTTGACTTAATTGAATTAATATGAATTTTGTTAAAAAGTGTGAAACTTCATTCGTGAGTATGAGTACTTGGTTTTTAAAAAGGAATAATGTTTTACTGATTTCGGAAATCAGAATAAGTATCGAACAAACCACTGCAGCGCTAATAAAGGGAAATATATTGAATAATTAAGTATTATTAAAACCAGTAGAAACCTCTATCTGCATAGAAGCTAAGATGAGACAAAATGATATTACATTTCCTAGATCATGGCTGCTTTAATAAGATTGTTATGAAGAAGAATAACCTACTCACACATAAGACATATGTTTCTCAAATTGTTTTAAAGGATTAAAACTATGAACTACGAAACCTTTTCGAAAATGAGAAACTTGAGCATTTGAAATTAGGCAAACTTGAACGTTTGGAAAATAATGTTGTTACTTGATTTTACAAAGGGAAGTGTTTTGGTTTACTTAACAATGTTAGTCACTCTACTTTTATACTACGAGTATCGGGTGACCTTTGTAAAAGAAATGGATATTTAAAAAGGAATTTAACGTACGTAGTACTTTAGGGTTAAAACCCGGACTTTGACATAAAATGAAAGTACCTTGAGTTGTGTATAACTTGCCTATGCTTGTTGTTGTGAAACTTGTCTATGCTTATTGTGATAGCCTTTGTTGTGCAAGAATTGTGTTTCTATACTCTGGCGTCTCTCGATGGAGGTCGGTTGACTTGTTGAGAACTTACTTGGGCGTCGAAGCGGTGACGGAGAATTCCGCATGCGCTCCTGTTGATAGTGTTATTCCATGGACTAGCTCTCCATGAGGTTTTATTGTTCGGCCTTGGTATCTGGTGGTCGGCTTTCGTACTTGCCCCGTCTCGTGGCTGATTCGGCCTTGGTACCTGGTAGTTAGCCCTCGCACTTGCCGTTCGATGTAGTGACGAAGTCTCGTGATCTGACCTTGGTACACAGTAGTTAGCCCTCGTACTTGCCGGTCGACTCATGGCCGGCCTTGGTATCTGGTAGTCGGCTTTATTACTTGCCGTGTCGCCCGTGGTTTGGTTGTATAGTATTGTTAGTACGGCTTTGGCATCGGTAGGACTTGGTGTTGGTGTACTTCTTGGGGTTATCATATCATAGGCTGCGGTGAGGAAGGTATTCCACGGGCATGATTGATGTTGTGGGCGTGAGACCCATAAGTATATTTGAGTAATGACTTGGACGGCGAGAGTCCCTGACTTGATATAGCTGTTATTTGTGTGTACTGTAGTTTGGTGATCATACATGTCTCATGCTTTATATAGACTATTATGATTTCATTCTGATATTTTGATTTCACATACTTGGTACTGTTATCGACCTCCTTGAAGTGCGTTAAATCTGCGCGGTAAGTACATCGGATGTCGATTCCATTTATAGGATCACATTTGTGTATTGGGAAGCTCCGTTCCTTGGAGGCTTATCTTTTGGTATGTTACCACAGTGCAGAGTTCTTATACATTCGGGGTATGGCGGGGCCACTGTCCGTCATAGTTGTTGTAAAAATCTTAGAAGTGCATGCTTTGTTGTGGCGAGATTGTAAGGATTGTAACTGTTCAAAGGTTGATATATATATATATATATATATGCTGAAAGGCAACCGTTTTGGTTGGCCTATTTTCTTTTATCTTGATCCATATCTAATTGTATGTTTAAGTTTTTATTTCCGCTGGTTTTTCTCTGATGTTGTATCACTAGGGTGCCCGGGGTAAGGCACCAGTCACGGGCCCGGGTTCGGGTCGTGACATCCATTCTCCATCCACCATTTCATTCCATTCCATCATTGTAAATATTCCACAACACAATCTTTGGATGCTAGAAGGCTTGGAGACTTGTTCTTGAGTATTTTTCTTTTCTTTCTTTTGCTTTGTTTATTTCAGTTCATGTATGGAGATTATATTAGTTCTTAGCGTGACTATGGCTAGGAGCTAATTACTTTGTTAGGGATTTCCTTGTGATTCTCTTGAAACTCTTGTTCATGAATTAATAAATTAGTTGATTTCTTCTTCAATTGTTTAAAATTTATTCAATAGTTGTTTTGATCGTTTGATAATTAATTGATCACTAGTTATCATCACTTATATGAGTTCTAATCGAAATCCGAAAGAGGAGATTGTGAATATGCTATAGTTGAATAAACATAGGTTTAAATCGTAGACGAAAGTACCCCGATACTTGTGTAGCTTAATAGGTTATTGCTCTTAATCATCTTTTGTAGTCAATCTTGTCACCGAAAGGTAGAAGGGTTCTTCATTGGGGTTGAGTGTTTATATTACCTTAACATGAGTATAAAACGGTCGAGTTAACCTGCTATCTTAACGTAGAAGAAGAAGTTAGTCTAATTGTATTAAGGATTGAATAGAGTGGATAGTTGATGATCTTGGAAACTCTAATTCTCCATCATAACTGATTTAAATCAAAGTATTTTCATAATTAGTTTATTTCCTGCATTATTAGTTTAGAATTCCAACTCAATTAACGTTAACCAAATAGAAACTAAAGCATAGATAATCGGTACTTGAAAACCAGTCCCTGAGGATGATATTCGGTCTTACCTAGACTATATTACTTGTCACGATACGTGCACTTGCGTTAAGCGTGTGTATAAATCGCACATCACATACAAAAATAAAACATAATAATGATGGCCCAAAGAACTTAAAACAGGTGATGCGCATAAATCACTATGAATATTGTCAAAAGGCATCACCGTACTAGAAGTATATGCTACCAACGATAATCTAACATGTTTCCCTAGAGGACAAGAAGGACAAATATGAGTACTACACGTACTCTTACAATCAATAAAATTATTATATTTAAGAGAAGAAATAATAGACGACCCCAGATGACCCAAACGTGCATGCCACAACGAAGGAGCAAAAACGACAAACGTTGTTGGTGTGGTTTTACTCATGGAAATGGTGGTAGTGGTGGTGATTGGATAAATCTCTACCCTAGTATTACATCTCATTAGAGATATCCCCGTCTTGAAATCCTTCACAGAAAATCCAAAAGGGTCAAAGTTAACAGAAACTCAATTATCAGTTGTGAATTTTTAGATAGACACTAAATTTTTAATTAAGCGAAGGGTATGAAGAACATTTTTTAGGACTAGAGGTAAATGCGGGGGAGATAAATTTGTGTGGTCATAACCACGAATTAGAATTGAATGACCATTACCAACAATTATACCCTGATTGTTGTTCAAATTTAAATAAGACAGGAGATTACATGGTGCGGATGTCATGTGAGAAGTGGCACCGATGTCCATGTACCAATTTGCGTCCGGGGGGATTTAATTCAATTGTATGTATCATGGCCTCAATATCCGTGGGTGTCGGGATGGCTGTTGGGCCCACAAAAACGAAGGCCTGCTGAGGTCGAGGCCCATATAGGCGAACCTGTTGCCCAGGCCCAACAAGCTATTTGGCCTGAGAATTCAAAAAACTAGGCCAATTAAAATTACAAGCGTGGCGATTTCTTTGAATGAAAATTCTATGCAGAGGCCCGATTATTTGGATAATGGGGAAATTGCATATTGGGCCACCGCCACTTGCCCGACCATGGCGATTGGCTAAGGTTGCGGCGATGGTCGCGCCACCGGTAAACACTTCCACCATTGCTCACCATCGCGCTGCCATTCTTGCCACCATTTTTTCGATTTTGACCCTTTTTGTCGTCACCGTTGTTACAGTTTTGACTAGAATTTTCTGAGAACGAGGAGGGTCAGCAGACATGGCCATCATCATGACGGAATTAGCTTTTGTATCTGCCTTCTTAGTCAAGTCGCTCTCTTCTAACGTGAGCATGGAACGAGCCTAATAGAACGGAAGAAGAGGATTACTTTGACGAAGAGACGCCCCAACGCCACTATAAGCCTTGGATAGGCCGATAACCATCTGAAGAACAAGAAGATCATTAGTGACGGGCTCACCAACGTTCTTGAATTGATCCGCCAATTCCTTCAGATTTTTACTATAGGCCGAGACATTCGGAAAATCCTCTATATTGACATGGGGAAATTCCTGTTCATGAGTGACATCACGAGAATTTTTATTATCTTGGAAGATATCACGCACCCTATTTCAAGTTTCCATTATCGTGGCGTCGGGTTCAATAATTATCTGTAATAGGTCCATAGAGATAGTGAAATATATCCACTGGAGGACAGTAGCATCTAGAGTCATCCATAACATAGAGTCATCATCGGTGGTAAGCACTTTCTCCTTGTCTGCATCCGCGGGGATGATGTGATGAAGGGCTTGATGCAAGTGTGCGTGAACTTTAAATAGTTCTGCCCACGTCGCGTATTAGATGTTTTTCATCTCAAGAACGATAGGTATGTATTTCTTGATGTTGACGATGGTAAGGGCATGCTGAAACGTGTTCTTTAAGGTAGACATAATGAAAGAACAATAGTAGAATTAGGGATTTGGAATAAAATTTGAGAGGGAAAAGATCACGGTTCAGAAACTGAGAACAAGAGAGGGCAACATAAGTTTTTTTCTGAGAAGGAACTTTTGCCCTAGACTTCTGATATCATGAAATAATATAATCTCTTGATTATTTTCATTAATGAAGAGGTATATATACAAATATATAATTCCTAAATATGGAAAATAACTCTACATTTTCCTACTCTAATTCTAATAGCTTTTCTTATTACAAGGTTAATACCATAATTACACTTGTACAAGGATTCTACAAATATGATAAAATAATATATAAAAGTCATCCGTTGATATACACGTCGTCGTGTATATCACGTATTCTGTCAGTTTCTGATCTATATATAAATAAAAGTCCTTTCATTTGGAGTAGAGATCTAATGAGCCAAACATTCTTCTTCTTCTTCTCATTATCTTTTGGTGGGTTTTATAATTTTATTTAATCTTTGTTAGATTTTGGCTCATAGTTTTATAATAGACGAGCTTGTTGAATCCTGGGGGTAACTTATACCGGGTGAAATATCCTCAAGGACAACGTCTTAAGTGACACTCATCAAGCTTTCAAGAATTCTATATAGTTTTCGTGATCAAGTATTTTTCGTAAGATTTTCAACAATCTTAAAAATATTCCTCACTTTGTTCTTACGGAGAATCACTACAAGAAAAAGGACCTACGATGACGGTTAAAAACTGTCATCGGAGGGGATGGATGACGATATTTGTAAGTGTCATTGTAGCCAGTATCACGAATAGATGACGATTTAAATAACTGTCACACAATATATGACGAGCATAAACCGTCACAGATTTGCTCGTTAACTTTGACTATTTCCGGCAATTGCTCGTTGACTTTGACTACCTCCCGCTTTTTTTTCCCGGGTATTTACAAATTTTGGCGGTAAAATATTTAGATTTTAATAATTTAATATATATTTTTTACGGTAAATTTTTAAATAAATTTTAATTTTAATTTTAATTAATTTAAATATAAAACAATTGCGGGAAAATTGATTTTGGCGTATTTTTATTTAATAATTAATTTAATTTAATTGTTTTTTTAATTTTTCAATAATAGTTAAATTTGTGGGAAAATAGCATATTGTAACTAAAATGTAACTAATTAATCAAATCACTTTAATACACAATATTGAAATATTTATGAATTGTTTTACAAAACAAAATGTTCCCAAATATAACAAAAACAAAATGTTCCCATAAACGGCCAAAATACAAATATTATACAACCATCATGAAGGTGGCACAACTTCTGTAGTACGAAGAATCTTTGAAAAATAATGCGACCACTTAATCCGGACCTCATCAAACTCATGTTGTGAAAATACTTTTTTTTCCATTGTACCGTTAAACACAATAGAGATCAATTAAAATTTCTAATCATAATCAGGCCATTCTAATATAACTACATTCAAATATAATTCAACACGTTAGATCAATTCTAATACACAATAGAGATCAATTAAAGTATATATAGATGTATGTTGCAGCTCTGTAATAATATCCTATCGAAACAAAATATCCAAGACACATATCGAAACAAAATGTAGCTAAACTGCTCAATAATATCCAGCTCTGTACCTTGATGCAGCAGCACAACATTGCTAGTAATATCCAAATACAAGAAAAATCAATAGCCATGAGAACAAAAGTTTTGGAATCAAGTTAAATACAGTTGTACTCAAACAAAACAGAAACAACCCAGGCAAAACTAAGCATAACTCAACTACCTAAATACTATTTACAATTGCATCACAAAATACAAAAATGTATGTGGCAGCAGAAATAACTCCTAATACAACAAAATTAGTCGTTACAACTTACAAACAGGAACTCAATCAAAAGGAAATGTAGTGTTACAAAAACTAAAACACTCTTTGCTTCTACCAACATTACTAACATACAACAGATTCACATCTTACTAACATAAACCATCGAGAAACACAGTGAGAATAATAGAACTTGTGTAGGGGCACAAATATTTGTAAAGGTTCATATTTCAAAGAATATTGAACATGACAATCTTGAAATGGGTGATCATCAAAGTGAGTGAACAAAAGTAGAACAGAAAATAATTTCGAAATAGTAAAGATATAAATAGAAAGGAGCTGGATAACTAATTGACAAGAGAAACTAACACGTATGAAGCAAATTCTCATAAATAAATTATTTACTTTGTTTCCAATACAGACCACCCAAATAGTTTGCTAACAAAGAAGTACATTTTCAGGCTTCAGCTTTCTTAAGCTTACTTCAAGGAGTTTCTTATTACCACTTGCAACCATAGTTATAATTACAAGAAGTAAAGGAAATATGTAGGAAACAAAAAATCTAATTTGAAGTGAAGAATGTTAAAATAGAACAATAACTGATTTCTTCATAGTTCCTCAACAGAAAAAAACAGAGGAAAACTATCTATGCTCAACTCATCACACAACAGTTTCAAGCAGACACTGAGTTTTAAGAAGAATGGATTCTTACGACTTAACAAAATTAAATGTCATGTGTGTAATAGAAGAATTATGTAATTGTGTTCTGGTAGCTTTTACCTTGACATGCATGGGATACCCAATTCTGTAGCCAGAACAAGGAACTGCATCATGTAGAATGCGCATAGTTTTCAACAGATGCCATATTTTCTGAGAAACAAATACAATCTTCAACTTAAATTGGAGTAAATGATTGCTCAATAACTTAATAAAAAAGAGCAAATTCATTCTTCTAGTTGTCAAGCATTATCATTTTTAAGAAAAACATGCATCAACCAAGGAGAGAATAAATTAATCTACCTGTGAAAAGCACAATATATGCCTGGATCAGAGAAAACCTCGAGGACCGTTTCCCATGCAGCTAAATTTTTTGCATTGATGGACCCCCAATTGAGGATGCACCTTAACAAAATGGCAATAATAATCATAAATGATAAACTCAATATATTCTGAAGGACAGAGGATCATGAAACACTCACCAAATACAAAATCAGTCTCTAGATGTTCCGGCCATTTGAACTGGCCCAAAACCTAAACTCAAGATGCAACGGAAAGAAATGTGAAAGTCAGGATTACTCTCATAGATAAAGATGTAATCTATCAGAAAATCTAAATCTGCTGAAGTTTATGTTCCGGCCGATTGTATACATACATTTTGAAACACTGCCCAACTATAAATCTTTTGCATACTTCTACGTCCCACTAACCAAGAATCTACTGCTCATTGTACACCTAAAATAGAAAGCAATTAGTCTTTATATAGAGTAAGAATGAAGCATACCTTGAAAGTGATAAAATGCAGCTACACTAAGAATTTGAACAACAATAAATTTCGCATCATCCTTTGGATATTTACCATCTCTTCAATTCTTCATCCAAGGATCTGCAGTTAGATTACTCAAATCTCTAAGCTTCTCCGTAGCGTCAAATATCTAAGCTTCACCGTAGCGTCGAGCAACAAAACATCAATAGGCTGACTCAAATCTCTAAGCTTATCCGCCGCCATGGTGGTTTGCCGCCATGGTGGGAAACGAATGGAGTGATAAATCCTAGAACTCACAAGCTTCAGTACAAAAAACCCTAGAAACAGCACGCAAGAGGAGCGAGGTTTCCTTTTATACGAGCTAAAAGCCCCAAAAATCATTCAACCCACCAATGTGGGACTTTGAAAAATCAGAGGATTTCGATTTAATTTTTTGAAAACCGATGAAAATTGCGGATTTCAAATTGAAAACTAGACAAAAATCATTAAAGGACTTCGTCCTTGATGAGAAAAATTAAAAATTAACAGAGAAGGGGGTGAGGCATTTACCTTCGCACGATGGTGTACTGGCGAAGAAGACAAGGATCACTAAGATCCTCGCCAGAAATGTCACCGGTGGAAGTTCTCTGTATTCAAAGAGGACGAAGGGGTAGGGCGGCGACGCGGGGGATACTAGAGTTTATTCAACCCTAAGGGCTTTCCTCTTTTTCATTAGTGGAAGTGAAATGAAGGACTTTGCCAAAGTTAAAAGAGGAAGGGTCCACATTCAATTAAATGAAAGGGTTGGGTAATTGAGGTTAAGAGACGGGTCGGGTATGAGCCTATGTGTCAATTAAAAAAAGAAAAATGATTCGGATATTTACGATCAACTCCAAAAAAAATGGGTCAACGCAAAAAAATCGTCATATAACATGTGACGGTGCAAATAATTATCATATGTGTTTCATAATTTATGACAGTTTATATAACTGTCACACTTATGTCATAAGTGTTTGTTGACCAAGAAGTCAAGAAAAAAATTATCAGTCGCAAAAATCGTCACTGACTGTCACCATAGGTCATGTTTATTGTAGTGAATACCAATTACAACATTTCCGTTAAAGCTCTTACGCTTAGGAAACACTTGGAAGAAATACAAAATATATCACGACGGTGTAACCAATAGTAATAGGCAAATGCAAATCACAACATATTTGTAAACACTACTCCAGCACACTCATAAGGTTTGGAGGGGAAGTAATTTATGGTTGAAAACTAATTGTCTATCGAAGCAATTATTGTGGCAGCATGGCTGGAATAATTGGCAGTTTTAGGGCATTTGATTTTGGCAAACAGGATACATTGCTATTGGAGGTAATCTTGTACAATTGGTCTTCTCATTCAATTGCTCATGTTAATAAGGTACATAGGCATGTTATAATTTACATGTTTTAAAAAAAATGTGTTTAGTGTATATGATAAATTAAACCATCATACCCTTCAATATGGTAGAAGATTCAGATAAATGATAATCCTGTTAAGTAAAAATAAATTTAACTAAGCGAATGATATAATTATTGTGGTTATTCTCAAGTGAATCTTATGACTAATGTGAGAGACTGGGTGTTAGACTGTGGTGCTATTAAGCATGTTTATGCTAACAAAATAATTTTATGTTCTACGCCCAAGAAGAAAAATGATTTATTTATGTTGGTGATTCAAGAACTACTCAAGTTCTTGGAATGATAAACAATTCTTCTTAAACTCACATCTGCAAAACATGTGCATTAACTGAGGTGGTACATATTTCTAATATCTGATCCAATTTGTTTTTTATGTGATTAAGAAAAAGTTGGATACATATTTTATGTGAGTTTGATAAGGTGTTAACGTTGTTGAGTTGTGGAGCTTAATTCATCGCTAATACTATGAAGACCCTACACAGAGTGTGGAACGCTGATTGACCTGAGCGGTCAGGTCGACGTGGGGGTTGGAAGGGGGTGGTAAACCTCCCTCCCAGGGGAGGAGTCCCCTGAAATTTTTATAATGTAAGATTATTTAGTGGGGGTTATTTTGAAAATTTCAGGCTTGTATTATGTTTGTCCTAATTTTCGCTATATATAGACTACGGGCACCATTTTTTTTTCTTTCTAATGTCGAGCAAGAGAGAGAATTGTAAACTCAAACTTCCTATTTGATTATAATAAAATATGCAGTGGCAAAGTGGACGTAGCTCTCGCATTGAGATTTGAGGGTGAACCACTATAAATTTGTGTGTGTTATTTGTTATTCGTTTATTTACTGTTTTCTGATTAGGTAAGATTTGAGACTCAAATCCTAACAAAACGTAAATAATGTTTTTTGTGGACGATGAGTATTGTAACGATGATTTATCTGTGACAATAATTTTCAAAGATGAAAATATTAATACTCTGTTTAATTGATTGATTCATATGACTTATGACAGGTTAGACTTGGAAATGTCTGATTTTCCATATATTAAGGAAATGCAAATTTAACTTCTTTCTTATGTGAAAAAGGAAATTTGATATCTGAAATAATCATGTCTAGATTTACTATTTTAATATTGCATATGAGTCTTTAATACGATCAGTATTCTTTTAGAATTTTAATGTTACCTTTTCAAAACCATAAAATACCATTTAATAGTAAAAGCTGAATAAGCTTAGCCAACGAGAATAGCGACATGTACAGTTTCATAGTTGAGTAATCACCTCTTCGAATCTTAGATCTATGAAACGAAGGGATGTATAAATGTTTGTCTGGTTGAAGACGTTCACATGCCTTTCTCTGTCCTTAGGGGCATTTTTATTTTAAAGAAAGACTTTGATCTTTGATTATGGGTTCTGTATTTAATAGGCTTGTACGTATTTCCGTTATGAAATTAGTCCAAGGCTTAAAACATGAAAGAAAGGAAACAGATAGAGGAAGCCCCCAAAAGTGCTTCCCTTCTCGCGCGAAAGAAAAAAGATGTTTAGCATTTTTGCTTTACCTATCAAAGCTCCTTTACCTATCAAAGATTCTGTTAACATTGCAGATGACACTCTCTTACCTCTTTCGTTTGCCTTTTCCAATATGTGAGATGTGGAGATGAAGCTCCGAAGCAGGAGCTAGCCTTCAAAGGCGGGCGGAACTTCACTATTTTTTAGGAGAGCTGCCTACGTACCTTCTCTTTTCAGTAAAAAAAGAATCAAGTCCCACGTATCAATTGTAATGTACAAAGACTTCTGAACAACCGCCTATAGTCTTGTGCTTGTGACCTCGACTTTCAAGAGATTGTTAGGCTCCATGGCATTCCTAGAACTAACTATCACTTCTGATCGGGATCTAAGCTCATGAGTCACTTTTTGTGCACACTTTGGAGAAAGCTTGGAACTCGTCTTCAATTTAGCTCAACTTGTCACCCACAAACGGATGGCCAAACTGAGGTTGTTAATAGGATTTTGGTGATTCTTTTACGGAGCTTTGGGGGTGCAAATATTCGGCAATGAGACTTGATTTTAGCTCAAATAGAATTTGCTTACAATCAGTCCACTAGTCAAACTACTGGCTTGAGTCCTTTTTAAGCTGTTTATGCCTAGCAACGAGCTTCATGTTGGTAGAGAGGAGCGCTTTGTTTCCTTAGCTCCTTCCACGTTTTTTCCAGTTACACTAACGAAATCGCGACTTCCTGAAGAATGTGAACTTATATATACATATATAATATAGAATAGAACAACATATTTGGTGAAACAAAGAGCGATTCAGTCAGAAGCAGCTACCACACACTCAATCCAATGAACAAGCACATAAGCAAGACGAATCTATTTCTCTTTCTGTATAAAATGAAAGCCTATAAGGAGAGGCGTGAAGACAAGCCGCGAACTATGAACGAAGGGCAAGATCTGCAACTACAGCCTTGGCAACTTAAACAACCTCGACGGCAACCGCTTTCTGCTTCCTTGTGGAATAGTTCAATTCGAACTGCTATGCTCATCTTCCTCTCTGTTCTTCTTTCACTCCTCTTCCTCTCTGTTCTTCAACACTCCTCTCCTTACAGTCTCGTTTCTTTCCACTCCATTCCTTTTAAAGCGATCTTCTTCTTCAAGCATTAAAAATGTATGACACTTTCCGGCCAAGTCCCATTAATTGATCATAACGATATCGTGGAAATGCTGCACTGACCCATATATATAGGAACAAAAAAAGAATCACCTTGCTACTAAACCAGATCGAGCCCTGGATCTTCTTGGAAATGGGAAGATCTAGGATGGCAACCTTCACGGAGAGGCGATGTTCATAGACCGGTGAGTAGGGATGCAGCTCAGTGGACCGCTCGTCGGGCACGATAGTGTGGTATCACACCGCTTCTCAAAGGAACCGCACGTGACACTCTCGCGTCATACGGCTCGTCCGAAGAGCGGACCTTCTCTTTCCTTTGACCAACGGGCCCTCAAACCTTTATGATTTTGTGCCGAACCTGGTCTCCATTTTCGAACTTCTCGTTCGATGAGACCACAGGTCTCGCTGTTTCCATTTTCTAGGTCACGTCTTAACCTCGTTAGAAAACGGAGTTGGCTAGTTGCCGGCATATCTTTTACGTCACCGGCCACATAGTCCGCAACGTCTTTCACTGCATCGCATTTGCCGGGGCTAAATCCCATTTCTTGAGCGATCGTGAAATAAGGACATTCTGATCGACCCGATTGGATCTCGTTCTGGTTTGGTGGAAAGGTGAAAAGCACAAAATCTTTCTTCCTGGTTGGTGTACTAGGGCGAGGCGAATCCCAACCCCTTCGTTAGCTAGCTTAGCTTTCCCTCTTTTCAATTTATATCAGATCCTCCATTACTTCTTCACCAATACCTTTTAGCTTTCCTTTAGCTGCTACTTTTTCCCAGTCCACGCCCAATCAGAGTAGTCAATGTGCCTGCTCCGTCCTTTTTTGACGAAATGGATGTTGTAGGAGAGGTTGGGAAGAAGGGACTTCGTAAAGATGGTCTGTTTGTGCGCGAGGAAGGTCTTTTTCCTTTCTCCTTCCATTGCTTGACTAGGTTCGCTTTGCAAGGAAGGGAAGGCATCCGTGCAGGTAGAAAAAGGCGGACGTCAAGCTATGGGCACAAGGAGGTAAGGTATAGTAAGTTACTTCTTGGTCTTTTGCTTGTCATTGGATTGGAAGCCGCAGGCGATGCCTTCTTGCTTGTATAGTTGGAATTGCCTGCTTATCCGCTATCCAATCAATTGCCACATACTTTTCTTTTATTTTCTCGAATTCGTACTCCTCCGGCCATCCCCTTTCTTCCATATACTTTCGTACCCTTTCTTTCTATTAGGGTTCCTGCTTCCATTAGTTTGAGAAAAAGCTATCACATCATAGGAGCCATTCATGCTCGGGTACCTCCGCTGTTACTGGTTTAGTAAGCTAAGCATTTTCATCCTTTATGATTATTAAAAAGGAATGGATATAGAGGAAGGCTCCAGGGTTTCTTTCTCTTGGTGTCAACATAGGAATGGGAGCAGAATGGATGCCCTTTTCCCTTGTTGAATCAGCCAAGTCAGTAGCCTTTCTTTTATGCGGGATTGCCTGTTGATGCTAGGAATAAGGGTTGGCTTGATGCCAAGAAGAAGCTGGTGGAGGAATAACGGCAGCTAAATCATCTGCTGCACATTATGAAGAAGAACTGCTACACAACTAATAATGAATGTGAAAGGTGTTCTGTGCTTGTTATAATAGACGTTTCATGCCTTGTTCTAATAGAATCGTTCAATTCGAATAGGAATATTGGATCGAATAGGCATATTGTAAAGTACAATTTAGAAAATTCCATTGTAATTGATCATTGTCCTGAATGGCATTGAATGACCTTTACATCGTCTTAATAATTGGGATTTGTCAAACTATCAGAATGTTAGCAATTAAAATGTTTTATGAGAAATTGATTCTTCTGAGTTATGAAAATATTATCCCTTACTTTAAAAAAATTAAATTGTAGGGTCATAGTATCTTACTAGAGATATGTTGAGAGATATTACTCTTACAAGTGATAATATTATGTGGTCTTGTTGTTCAAAATGATCTCATAAATAATGATGAAGTTTTTGATATATTTTAATGTATAAATTTGTTTGTCACATATCTATTTGGATACATTACAAATTTTCTTGTGAATTATATAAAAGATTATTGCTTAAATTGAAATATTTAAAAGTGTGGGGGTGTTAATATATGCTACTTGATTTTGAGAAATTATGGAAGAAAATATATTATTGAATTGTTATATCTACATTATTACATTGAACCATATTTATAGATATTACATCACAATCATTTTCCATGTAGGACATATACAAGGCCGCTTTGTTATCACACACAAATTCCATTTGACTGGTTTCTCCAAATTTTAGTTCTCTGAGCAACTGCTTAATCCAAACTAGCTCACAAGTTGCTACAGTCATTGCTCGATACTCCGATTTAGCACTAGATTGAGCAATGACAACTCTGTTTCTTACTCTTTTGAGACACCAAATTACCTCCTATTAACACACAATATCCGGATGTAGAACGTCTATCAGAGGGTGATCCTGCATAATCAGCGTATGTATATCCAACGATCTGCTCATGGCTTCGATCTTAAAAAATAGTCATTTACCTGGGGTTGCCTTAATATATCACAGGAAGAATCCATAAACTGACTTACAACACTCACAGGAAACGAAATGTCAGGTCTAGTTACTGTGAGATAATTCAACTTACCAATCAGCCACCTATATCTTCCAAGATCACTGAGTAGCTCCCCCTGTCCTGGCAAGAGTTTAACGTTCAGATCCATAGGAGTGTCAATGGATTTACAACCGATCATTCATGTCTTCTCAAGAATGTCTAAGGCATGCTTGCGTTGCAAAATAACAATACCTGACGTGGATTGAGTAACTTCAATAGCTAGAAAATACTTCAGTTTGCCGAGATTATTAGTCTGGAAATGCTGAAAGAAATGTTGCTTTAAATTAGTGATATCATCTTGATCATTTCCAGTTATAACGATATCGTCAACATAAACCACTAAATAAATACTCTTATCTGGAGAAGAATGTCGATAAAACATAGAATGATCTGCTTCACTACAACTCGTACCAAACTCCTGAATTATTGTGTTGAATTTACCAAACCAGGCTCGAAGAGACTATTTTAGACCATAAAGTGACCGACACAATCGATACACCAGATTAGACTTCCTGTTATACCCCGTATTTCCAGAGTATGTACGTTAGGGCGTACGTACGAAAGTTTAGCCTTAAAGTAGGCATTGGGACGTTTTTTTTTGGCACACCTCATTAAAAGAATCATTTTCCGACGAAACGTTTTACACAACTCGCGTAGGATAAATTCCGGCTATGTCATTTCTAATTTTTGCGGATTTTTCCGAGAGACGAAACACTTTGGGCCAACGGGAGGGCGACACTTGTCACCCTCCAATTGGTGGACGTGAGACGTCTATATGGCCGAATGGAGTGGCTTGTTTTGTCAAGTAGTTGGTAGGATATTTTGTGTGCAAGTTGGCTAGGTACACTTGCCCAAATCTTGACCTTACACTTGCCTTGCACTTGGCATAATCTTGGCCATTGGTTGGCCATCCCTTGACCTATAAATACCCCTCTTGTGATGAAGAGTTCTTCATCCACAAACAAGCTTTCCAAGTCTTGAAATCCTCTCCTCTCCCTTGAGCCTTTTTCGTCCAAAACACCCCCCTTTGAGTGAGCTTGGCCGAGGCAACCCCTCCCCCTTGCCTAGCCGAAATCTACCCCCTCTCCCTTGGTAGAAAAGTTGCCTTCTAGTATTGTTATAATGCCCAAAATACCCTAGCCCAAATCCCTTAGTGCTTAGTAGAAGTTGTGAAGAACTTCTAAGGTTTCCTTGGAGCTATCGGAGCGTACAACTTAGGAGCTAAGCCTTGCTCCAGATCGACTTATACCTAGGATATTATTGGGCTTACCGAGGTAAATAATCCTAACCCTCTTTTGTATTAAGGAATACATACTGTAGAAGTATAGAATTAAGTATTAAATACTTAGAAGAATATTACAGAATAGAATTGAACTGTCATCACAATAGAAGGGTTTAAAAGAAGAATAATAGAACTGAACTCACCTAGAATGTTTTTCTGAGATCGTATAACTTACGGGTAGGGAAGTGCTGCCCAAATTTCCATAGAATAGAGAACCTCGCTTAGAATCACATCTGATGCCTAGACGTTGATAGGCGTATTTGATTATATAGCCGATTCTCTGCGTGCGACATATTCAACTTGGCAGGAGGTTTTCGCCGAGAAGGTATGTGATTCTTCCTAAGCATGATATTTTAACATATATATATAGTACGGTAGACATACATGTGTTAACTGAATAATAACTACGGCAATGTCTTTTGACTTAAGCCTGAATAACAACTACGGCAATGTCTTTTGACTTAAGCCTGAATAATAAGAACCCTGATGCATTTCAAAGGAATACTGAATCATTTTTTTTACAGAAGAGAAATATCTGGTTTTTAAAACAAAAGCTTAAGAGTTATACTAGCTTTATGAGAAGTCAGGTATAACAACTTAAGAAAGATAAAAGGAACTGTTTACTTGTTTGTTTATAAAAGACTTGTATTGTTTGATAAGTAGACATATTATGATGCTACCTGTGTTAGTGTCTTGTAATGCTGTGAAAGGGGGGTCATTCTTGCTGTGCTTACGTTGCTAAGCGGTAAGTCTGTTATCGTTATTATATCACCTACCCTTGACTTATTATACCGCGGCTTGCCACCCTTGATGCGGTCTATACGGCTATGCAGTCATGTGACTACGCGGAGTCGCGGAGTTCCGGATTGATCATTCGGGTGTTTTAGCCCGACGGGGATGCCTATGCGGTCGTGTGACTATGCGGTCTATTGAGACTATGCGGACTGCGAGTCCAGCGGTACCGGGTTAGCTACCCCGACGCGAAATACCTAAATGCAGTGCGTGACCTATGCGATCGCGAGTCGTGATTAGGCATGCATAATGATACTATGGGCGCGCCTTGCTTCGATCATTCGCGGCCTAGAAACGCACTACGATTTACCTATTATTGTTCTTGTTTGTGATATGGCACT
The DNA here is from genome assembly GCA_029844215.1 of Przewalskia tangutica. Classification (NCBI taxonomy): domain Eukaryota; kingdom Viridiplantae; phylum Streptophyta; class Magnoliopsida; order Solanales; family Solanaceae; genus Przewalskia; species Przewalskia tangutica. The sequence continues at coordinate 42,222,447 of CM056725.1, read as the reverse complement.
ATGTGCAATTGAACTGATTATATTTGAAAATGGTTTTAAAATAATTTGAGTTAATTTTTAAGTACTTTCTGCCACATACTTAGTACTGTTATCGACCTCCTTCTGGCCGTCATGCCGCAGGTAAGGCAAGCAGTGCTAGATCCACATCCTTAGGATCTCTTGGCATTGGTGTCATGAGCTCCATCTTCGCCGGAGGCTCTACTTGTGGTATGATCTACCTGTATTGTAGATAGTTTTGTACATTCAGTGTATTACGGTGCCCTGTCCCGCCATAGTTGTTTACTTCCCAGAGGTCTCAGAGTCCTAGTGTACAGTTGGGATGTAACTGCAAAACTTGGGTTATTTATATATATATGCCGAAAGACAAGCTTTTCATCAGATAAACTGTGTCTCATTTTACAACTGTTTCATGTCTTGTTTTTATATTCCGCTGATTACTCTGATGTATGACTACTTGGGTGCCCGGGTAAGGCACCAGTCACGGGTCCCGGAACGGGTCGTGACACTTCCCCTGAGCAATAAAACCGGGTGGTTGCTCCATATAAGCTTCCTCCTCAAGATCACCATGGAGAAAAACATTCTTAATGTCCAACTGATAAAGAGGCCAATGGCGGACAATATCCATGGATAGAAAAAGACGAACATATGCTATTTTAGCTACGGGAGAGAAAGTATCACTGTAATCAAGCTCAAATATATGTTATACCCCTCTGCAACAAGGCTAACCTTAAGCCGATCAACTTGGCCGTCTGGACCAACTTTGTCTGCATAAACCCAACGACTAGGTTATGCACAAAATATGTGGTCCCAAAAACATGAGGAGGAAGAGAGTATAAAGACTACTGATGATATACTATGGAATATGGAATTTAATTCTGAATAGATTATGAGGGCATTCGATTAATTAATTGATAAATTTTGAGGACTGCATCGCCCCAAAAGCGCAACGGAACATGGGATTCAATGAGAAGAGTGCGAGCAGTCTCAATGAGATGCCTATTCTTCTGTTCTGCTACCTCATTCTGCTGAGGGGTGTACATATAAGATGTTTGATGAATAATTCTTTGGTGACTCATAAACTATTGAAACTAGGAGGATTTATTTTCTAAGGAATTATCACTACAAAAAGTACGAATATAAACACTAAATTGATTTTATATTTCAGCACAAAAACTCTTAAATATAGAGAATGACTCAGAACGATCTTTCATTAAGAATAGTCAAGTACATCTGAAAAAATCGTCAATAAAACTAACAAAATTACAAAATCCTTAAGGTTAATTGACTATACTAGGGCCCCAAATATCATAATGAACTACTGAAAAAATAGACTCCGCACGACTCTCAACACTACATGAAAAATTAGTGCGAGTGTGTTTCCCAAGTTGACACGACTCATACTCTAATTTAGACTGACTAGACAAACTAGACATCATCTTTTATAGCTTGAACATACTCGGATGTCCCAATCATTTATGGATTAAGTCTGGAGGATCTGTAATGGAGCATGTTGTGGACGAATTAGGAGAGGTAAGATAGTAGAGACCTTCTGATTCATATCCTGCACTAATCATCTGTCATGTACTATAGTCCTGCATAATAAAAGAATCATCAAGAAATATTATGACACAATTTAGGGAACGTGTCAAACGAATGACAAATGCAAGATTAAAAGGACAAGCAATGACATAAAGAATGGAGTTTAAAGTGACAGAAGATAGGGGATTATCTTGTCCAACCCCTTTTGATTTTGTTTGAATCTCATTTGCTAAAGTAACAGGAGGAAGGGATTGTGAATAAATAATATTTGACAAAGTGATTTGTTATCAGAAATATGATCAGAAGTGCATGAGTCAACGACCCACGATGGACGGATACTAGACTGTGAAACACAAGCGAAGGAAGTAGCAACAATAGAAGTATTAGGCTGAGAATCCATGACTACTTATGGAGACGTATGTTTACTTGCTCGATACTGAAGGTACTCATTGTACTTTCCTTCAGATAAAATCTTTGAATTTCCTGTTGTGTCAGTTTGAGAAACATGATCATTGTTGGGTGGTTGATCATGCAAAACACGACGTACGTCATGAGTGTGTCCAAACTTATGACAATGACTACACTGAACGTCATTGGGTAGTGGACCATGTATGTCACGACCCGAGCCGACGGGCCGCGACTAGTGCCCTACCTGAGCACCCTTATACCCACACATCACATATGATCAGCGGAAGCTAATGAAAACTCATAATCACATACCAAACTTGTATAATAAAATAGGCAAGCCGACAATGCCGCCACTTTACATAGAATAGTCCAAACGAACTACTGGCATACGTATCGACCAGCGTGACTACAGACCTCTAAGAGTATACAGTAACTATGATGGGACAAGTCCTCGCCGTACCCCTGAATATACATAAGTCATAATGGAGGACCTGTACCAAAATGACTAAGCTCCAGAACAATGGAGCTATTTGTCACGACCCGACCCCGGGCCCGCGACTGGTGCCCTACCTGGGCACCCCATACAGGTATACATCAGATAATAGTAGCGGAACATACATACAACTCAAAAAGTACAAGTCATGAAAATATCAACAGGCTAGCCGATAAGGCCACCTTCCAAAACAATATACATAACCCAAAAAGCAGTCACATCCCCTTATTTTTTTTACAACCCAATCCACAAGATATGACTACAGACCTCTAAGAATTTTTACATAACAACTGTGCCGGGATAGGGCCCCGCCATACCCCTGAATGTACATAAATCTACAACATCGGAAAGCGATGCAAAAGACAAGCCTCCGAGAAATGGAGCTTTGAAGGCGATCGATGATCCTAGAGTGAGGATCCACAACCTTTACTACCACTGCGGCGTGACGCGGCCAGAAGAAGTCGATGCAACAGATGTACCAAGTATGTAAAACTGAAAGTACTGAAATGAAATCATATAGTCTAAAATAAAGCTGGAGACATGTATGATAACTCAAACAACAGTACATTGTGCCTTACTAATAATGAAAGTAAACAAGAGTATACTTTACTGCATAAAAATAAGAAGCTTATGATCAAAGTAGGGCCACCCGCCCGTAGTATCATTAAGCAATCCTACTCCTGTGACTATTTCACCCGCATAGGTCCTGTGGACCCGCAATGGAGCAATTTGCTCCGCATGAGACTATTTCACCCGCATAGGACTATTTCACCCGCATGGGCCCTGTGGACCCGCAATGAGCACATACACCGCACTCGCATCATGGGTAGCAAATCCATGGAATAAGTAGTAACCCGGGGGTTTACCCCGCAAGAATAACATAACACTAGCACAACCGGCTATCATACATAACATAAGCACAACCGGCTATCATAAATATCATAAGTAAGTTAAGAAATCCCTTAACTTCTCATTAAACTTTAATTAGCATGCACTCTCATTTTTATTTAACTTAAGGCACTAACATGTCATGAAAAATACGGGAATTTAACCCAAAGTACTACGTACCTTTATCCTTTTAAAAATGACTCTTTCTCGTATAAAATCCCCAAGATACTAACACCCGTAGTATCAAGGCTTTTCTATATTTCAAACAAGTCACTACACTTTTAGAAATACATTTTTAGGCTTCTAAATCAAGTGACCCTTACTTTAAAACTTTAAGCAATTGATGGCTTTAAATCAAATTGCCCTTCTTTATTTCAAGTCATTTATCTTTGTTTACATTACTAGAGAAAACTATTCCTTTAACTTTCCATAAAGTTGTTATAACCAACTTCCCATAAAGCCTAACATACTAACTTTATGCTTTAGAAACTAAGACATCTTTAATTTAAAACAAGTGACTTAATTCTCTAACTCAACCAACTTGGACATTCTTAAAACAAGTCAAGGATATCAATTGAAACTGAATTCATTTAAATTTCGTACGTCGACCGTACTATACATTTATAACTACTCATGCTCAAGAGATAAGAAAGTTCCACATACCTCTTCGATTCAATCCACTTGCTAAGTCCAATATGCCGCACGTAGTATGTCAACCTATAATGACCATAATACGTCTATCAACTTCTAGCTTTCTAACGTAGAATATTCTAAGTGTAAAGTCACTTATTCTACGAAAAATTGGACAGCACTTCCTTTGTTTCTACGTAATTTTCCACCCTTTTCAAGGCCCGAATTCAATAACCAATATGCCACATTTAACGCTCAACACATCAACCAATCAAAGGGGATTACACGCCTTACAGGACGTGTAAAATTCTGCCCCACAATTAATACCAAGTAGTTCAATAGTCAATGCCATTCTCGGCTACCAATGTACAACAACACAAAGTCTTTTCCAATTCTTTTTCAATCCAAGTTGTCGTTCTAACATGTTATATAGTCGCAACCATCTTTAACAACTATAATTCCTTCTTTATATAACATGCGACGACTAAAACCAATAACTAAATTGAATTACAATCTCAAAGGCTAAACATGCTAGTTTCGGATTAGTGGTTCCAATATCCATAACACTTATCAATCTTCATTAAGTATATCTCATGCTTGTTAATATATATAACTACAACAACATGAAATCTTTAATCACTTAAGAGGACAAGATTGTTACCTTGACGAGCTCTAATATAACTTCAAGATCCAAAGTCTCTCCTTAACAACTTAGCTCCTTTCCTTCACGCTCCAATCCGCCATTTGAAGCCCTTAGAAGTTCATAAACAACTTCCCTTCAATTCCCAACCAATACTATGAAAACGACTTAGGTTTTCACCTTGCGACTAATGTAAAAATGTAACTTTTCCGGGATCTTTCTATTGAGATAACCTTACAATACCTCTAGGAACCTTGGTTTAAAGTATTGTGAATTATGAACATCAAACGAAAAAATTTCTTCTCCAATGGATGCCCTAACCCGAGAGCTCTCAAGAACAAGAACAAGATTTCTTGAATTTTTTTCTAAGTGTGGAATAAGTCTTGCTACTAGGGGAATATATAACAAAATGAAGGGTCAAGATTAAAACACTTGTGGGGTTTGGATGAAGGAGATTTAAATATCTAGTCAAGTGGGCTCATTGACTTGGTCAACAATGTCAAGCCTTGGCTTTCAAGACTTGATCATCTTTGCCTTGGTCATTTGACCTCTTTACCCTTGGCTAAAATCGATCAAGCCCATGTGGGGTGGTGACACATGTCGCCCTCCCATTCATCGTAATATTTTGTTTCCCGACATTTCAATAATTCTGATAAATTCTATAAGTCTCAAATCTTAACGTCCTGATTTCTTACGTACGTTCTTATATACATGTCCTGGAATTACGGGGTGTAACACTATCCCAAAACGTTGTGATCCTAAGCTCGAGGATCACTGGCGTAATACTATACTGCGGGCATGAACGCAGCCCGAAGAAGTCGATAACAAGGTACCAAGTATGCAAACATAAAGTACCGTAAATATGATCATAACTGCCCAAAAGATGACAGGGACAAGTATGAAAATCAAATACCAGATCTAACCGTGCCATGTAAAATAAGAGCAAACTGTACCTTGTATCACTGTACTACTGTACCACTGTATCACTATACCAATGTACCCTTGTATCACTGTACCACTGTCACTGTATTTTATAAAAAACATGAGAGTCAACTATGCCTTTTAAAAATATAAAATCAACTGTATCTTTTCAAAATATGAAAGTCATGTCAAAATCAAGGACACCTGCCCATAGAATCATTATGCATATCCTATTCATGAGAATCGAGCCCGCATGGGTCTTTATACCCGCATGAGTATTTATACTCACATCACGGATGTATGTCCATGGAATCATAATACATATATACTAGCCTGTGTATCTATACCCGCATCATGGATGCATGTCCATGGAATCATATACCTAGCCTGAGTATCTCGTACTCGCATCACGGAGGTCGGTCCATGGAATCATATACCTAGCCTGGGTATCCCGTACTCGCATCACGGAGGTCGGTCTATGGAATCATATACCTAGCCTGAGTATCTCGTACTCGCATCACGGATCTTTTTTGTGGAGTCATATACATATACTATTCGTGGGAATCGAACCCGCATGAATCTTTATACCCGCATGAGTATCTATACTCGCATCACGATAGCAAGTACATGGAATAAAACCAAGGTACCAACATATCATGTACCAATCATATATAATGAACTCTCATTTTAGAAAAACCAAGGTACCAACATATCATGTACTGATCGGTGTATTTTATATACACCTTTTGAGTCATTTTTAGTTAGTCTTTTGCCCAGTTTTGTACAAATATGTGTCGTCTTAGGATAGATTTTCTTTCTTTTGAGTCATAATGGTTTAAAGTGGCATATTGGCGAAAAGGAGCGAAAAGAGGGCAGAAACAGATGTTCCAGAGCTCAAAAAGCTAGAAAGTTGGCGACCCGGGCAAGAAACAGGGCGGCGCCGCAGTGCCTCCAACCAGCAGCATAAGAGCGCCGCGGCACCAAAATCTGAGCTGCGGGAGTTTGGTGCCACGGCGCGATTCGCGAGGCAGCGGCGTGAATTCTGCCAAATTCGAATGGGAATGGGCCAAGGCCTAGAGGGAAAAGTTTAAGAATGATTTGGAGGCTATAAAAAGGACATTTCTAGGTCAGATTAAGGGTTCCAACCTTTGGCAATTCATCACAAACTTGGAGATCAAGATTGGAGACTACTTTTGTGTAATTTCTTTGTTCTTTGTTTTATTTCTTTATAGTTTATGTTGGATATTAGTTTAGTTCTTGGCATGTCTATAGCTAGGAACTAACTTAATTTAGGGCTTTCCATATCAAATAACTTGAAACTCATTCTTATGAATTAATGCATGTTTTAGTTTCTTCTTATCATTGTTGAGATTTATTCAATATTTGTCTTGAATGCTTGTGTCACGACCCGACCCCGGGGCCGCGACTGGTGCCCTACCTGGGCACCCTGTTCAGGTAAACATCAGAGAATAGCAGCGGAACATACACAACATATAAACATGTTTAGACAATAAACAACACAGGTTAGCCGATAAGGCCGCCTTCCATAAAATATACATAATCGAAAGTAAATCAGTACAACTCTGTTCTTACAACCCAAACCACTAATGTGACTATAGACCTCTAGGAATAACAACTGTGGCGGGACAGGGCCCCGCCATACCCCTAAATGTACATAAAATCTACAACATCAGGGAAAAACTGTACAAAAAAGACAAGCCTCCGGAGAAATGGAGCTTAGACACGATCGGTGATCCAGAATGAGGATCCACGCTGCTTACCACCTGCTGGCGTGAGCGCGGCCGAGAAGGGTCGACACAATATGTACTAAGTATGTAAAACTGGAAAATACTGTAATTACATCATAAGTCTAAAACAAAGCCGGAGACATGTATGATAATCAAATTATAGTACACTGTGCCTTACTAACAATGAGAGTAAAATAAGAGTATACTTACTGTATAAAAATAGGAGGCTCTCGATCAAAGCAGGACAACCCGCCCGCAGTATCATTAAGCAGTCCTACTCCTAGGACTATTTCACCCACATAAGCCCTTTCGGACCCGCATGAGGTATTCCTCGCATCATGGGTAGCAAATCCATGGAGTGGTTTAATGTCTTGGGGGTTTACCCCTCAATCATACTCAGAAGGTGGTATAACGTCTTGGGGATTTACCCCTCATTTATACTCTTACCCTGGAGAAGGTGGTATAACGTCTTGGGGGTCTACCCCTCATTTATACTCTTACCCTGGAGAAGGTGGTATAACGTCTTGGGGGTGTACCCCTCATTTATACTCTTACCCTAGCTCAAACGGCCATCATACATAACATAAGCCCTACCGTCTTATCATATATAACATAAGCACTACCGGCTTATCATACAATATATAAGCAAGTTAAGAAATCCCCTAACTTCTTATTAGTCTTGTTCATATACATTCTCATTTTAGTTTACTTAAGGCACTAACATGTCTTTATAAAAATTCGGGAATTTAACCCAAAGTACTACATACTTCTATTCTTTTTAAAAATGACTCTTTTTCATATAAAACTTCCAAGATACTAATAACCGTAGTATCAAGTCACAATTACTTTTCAAGACAAGTCACAATACCTTTAGAAATAAAATTAGGCTTCTAAATCAAGTGACTTCTTTTCTTATAAAACCTTAGGCAATTGATGCCTTAAAATCAAATTGCCTTTCGTTAAATCATGTCATTTATCCTTATTCATCTTTCCATAAAGCTAATATAATCAACTTCCCATAAAGTCATTATATTAACTTTATACCTTAGCCAATTACAATTTCCTATCCAAGAGACCTATACGTTTAAAACGAAACAAGTATCATATACTTTAAAACTCTTCAAGCCCCTTAACTTTAAAAACTTAAGACATCCTTAATACTTTTAAAGAAGTGAGTTAATCTCTTAACTCACCCAACTTGGCTATTCTTAAAACAAGTAAAGGATATCAAGGTCTTGTACGTCTACCGTACTATATACGTGCAACTATTCATGCTCAAAAGATAGGAAAGTTCTACATACCTCTTCGGGTCAATCCACTTGCTAAGTACAATATCCCGCGTAGTATGTCAACCTATAATGTCCACAATCGTCTATTAACGTCTTACTTCAAGCGTAGAATATTATAAGTGCAAAGTCACTAAATTCTACGGAAAATCGAACAAGACCTCCTTTGTTTCTACATACTTTGCCACCTTTTCAAGGCGAATTCAATAACCAAACACGCCACATTTAAGGCCCAACAATGTAATTAACAATAGGGAATACACGCCTACTAGGCGTGTAAAATTCCGCCCACAAATGATATCAAACTAATACAAACCACTAGGCCAATTCGTGACTTGAGATCTGATAACACCAATTCTTATCCAATTTCCTTTTCAATCCAAGTTGTTAGCATAACATGATATCAAGTCGCAATCGATTATAACTACTATAATCTTGAAGTAAGTAACGTCACGGCGATTCTAATTAACGACCAAATTGTAATCCAACTTCAAATGGCTTATATGACATTTCGGATTTTTAGGCTACAACAATCCATAACACTTATAAAACTTCAACACATATACTTCATGCTAGCAAACATGTAAGGCTAACAACAATATATAATCTTGTAACACTTTAGGAGACAAGATTATTACCTCAACGAGTCTTAGTCCAACTTCAAATCCGAAGTCGCTCCCTAGCAACTTAGAGCCTCTTCTTGACACTTCAATCCGCCACTTGAGACCCTTAGAATAACACAAACAACTTTCCTTCAATCTTCCAAACAAAACCTAGAAAAGCAACTAGGTTTTCATCTTGCGACTAATACGAAAACTATCCTTTTCCGGGATTTTTCTATTGAGATACCCTTACAATACCCTCATGAACCTTGGTTTAAAGTGTGGAGCTTAAAGGACAACAAACAAAAAAAAATTCTTTCTTTGGATAGTGAACCCGAGAGCTATCTCTTGTGCTCTTCAAATTCTTGAAATATTTTCTAAGTGTAGAAGTTAGTCTTGCTACTAGTACTACTATATAGTTCAATGGAGGGTCAAGATGTGCACAAATGTGTGGCTTGGATGAAGTTCTTTTAAATATCAAGAATTGTGGCCCCATTGACTAAGTCAATATTCTCAAGCTCTTCAACTTGCAAGACTTTGTCTTCCTAACAATGGTCAAATGACCCTTTTGTCCATGCTTATTTTCGTCCAAGACAACATAAGGGAGGGGTGACACGTGTCGCCCTTCCATTCGTCACAATATTACGTTTTCCGACAATTTCATAATTCCGATTAATTTTACAAGTCTCTAATCTTAACATTTCTGAGTTCTTACGTACGTTCTTAATACATGTCCTGTAAATACGGGGTGTAACATTCTTCCCCCCTTAGAAACATTCGTCCCCGAATTTTCTTTCGGAGTCAAACTTATAATTAGCGACATAGTTTCCTTTTACAACTCCGACATACCAATAATGCCACACATGGCCACATAATAGCACTTAAACAAAAAATGCTCCAATTAAAACTTGACAAGTAAGGGGAAAAAATGAATTACCTGAAGGTGTAGGGAATAAGTGAGGATACTTCCTCAACATGTCCTCCTCCGCTTCCCAAGTCATCTCCTCCCGGTTATCATTCCTCCACAAGACTTTGACGGAAGCCACATCCTTGGTCGCGATCGCGACTGGCGATCGAGTATCGCTATGGGACTCTCCTCATCGATAACCCCTCTCACACTGGACCTCACTAGCGAGAAAACTCTTTGGATCTCCGATACACTTCCGCAACATAGAAACATGGAAGACCGGATGTACCGCCTCTAACTCTGATGGCAGATCCAACTCATAGGCAACCTTGCCTACTCTACGGATGATCTGGTAGGGCCTAATGTACCTTGGGCTGAGTTTTCCCTTCTTTCTGAATCTCATCACACCCTTCATGGGTGAAACCTTCAAGAAGACCCAATCGTCTACCTGAAACTCCAAATGCCGACGCCGATTATCCGTATAAGACTTCTGCCGACTCTGAGCTGCTAACAGTCTCTCCTGGATAAGCTTCAACTTATCCACAGCCTGCTGAACCAAGTCTGGGCCAACTAACTGCACCTCGCCCACGTTGAACTAACCAATCGGCGACCTGCATTTCCGTCCATACAATGCCTCGTATGTCGCCATCTGTATACTGGAATGGTAGTTGTTGTTATAAGCAAATTCCACAAGAGGCAAATGATCCTCCCAGCTACCCCTGAAATCAATCACGCAGGCTCACAACATATCCTCAAGTGTCTGGATAGTACGCTCTGCCTGCCGTCGATCACGAGGATGAAAGCATCGAGACTCACTGTGTCCTAATCCTTACGGAAAGACCTCAGAAGTTAGCGTGCGGGCTTCTATCTCGATATAATCGACACAGGGACTCCGTGCAGTCTCACAATCTCTCTGATGTACAATCTGGCATAGTCCTCGGTAAGCGTCGTCTCGATGGAAGGAAGTGAGCTGATTTCGTCAGCCTGTCAACAATAACCCAAATGGAGTCGTACTTCCTCTGAGTACGAGGTAACCCTGTAACAAAGTCCATGTTGATAACCTCCCACTTCCATGTCGAAATCAGAATAGCCTGCGAGAGCCGCTGGGCCTCCGGTGCTCGACCTTGACTACCGGGCAATTAGGACCGTGCGACAAAACACCGCGTCCTCTTGAGCCCGTCCACCAATACATACATCCGAGGTCATGGTACATCTTAGTCGACCCGGATGAATAGAATAACGAGCACCGTGTACCTCCCGAGAATCTGGCGGCGAAGTCTGTCACATCGGGAACACAATGGCCGGCCCTCAAATCTTAGCACCCGTCGGCGCTACCTCGAATAGACTCTTCTCCTCCCGAAGAGTTGCATCTCGATACCGTGCAACACTGGGTCCTCATCGTCGCCTCTTCACCTCATCAACGATGGAAGACTCGGCAACCTCGCGAACCGTACCCACTATTGCCGGTATCGATCAAACGAACCCCAGGCTCGCTATTTGGTGGATCCGACGGACCGTATCGTCTCTCCGGCGTACCTCCGGACTCCCATCGATCTACGACTCAAGGCATCGGCAACCACGTTGGCTTTCCGGATGGTATAGAATATCAACATCATAATCTTTCAACAACTCTAACCACCGTCTGCAGCCGAGTTCACTCCCTGCTGAAGATATACTGGAGGCTCTTGTGGTCTGTATAAATATCCACATGAACCCCATACAAATAATGTCTCCAAATCTTCAAGGCATGAATAACCGCGACCAACTCTAAGTCGTGGGTAGGGTAATTCCTCTCATGCTTCCGTAACTACCAGGAAGCATAGGCTATAACCTTGCCATGCTGCATCAAAACACACCCTAGCCCGACACCCGAGGCATCACAATAAATCACGTACCCATCTAATCCCTCAGGAAGAGTAAGAACCGGAGCCGTAGTCAACCTTTCCTTCAGTAACTGGAAGCCCTTCTCGCAAGCCTCTGTCGCTGGAACTTAGGCGCTTACGAGTCGGCTAGTCAGCGATCTGAAATCAAGCAACCGCTCCACAAACCTACGATAATAACACGCCACAAGCTGCGCCTCGATCGGAGTAGTAGGTCTCGGCAAGACTTAGCGCCTCGATCTTTGCCGTATCCACGAACACCATCGGCCCGATAATGTGCCCAGGAATGCCGCGAGGCCAACTAAAACTCACACTTGGAGAACTTGGCGAATAGCTGGCTCGGAGGACCCCAATCACCGTCGCCAGTGATTTGCATGCTCGCTCATGCGCGAATAAACGAGGATGTCATCAATGAATACTATCACAAATGTATCCAAAATGGCTTGAACACGGTTCATCGGATCCATAAATACGGCTGGGCGTTGGTCAAACCGAAAGACATAACCACGAACTCATAGTGCCCATCACGGGTCCCGAATGCGATCTTTGGGATATACGCCTCTCGCGCACGCTTTGATGATAACGGATCACAGTCTATCTTGGAGAAACACCTCGCACCTGCAGTGGTCAAGCAGATCATCAATCACGGGAGGGTACCTATTCTTGATGGTTACCTTATTCATGCTGTAATCAACACATCTACGCAGCTCCACCCTTCTTCTTCAAACAAAACCGGCGCTCCCGGGGAGAAACACTAGGCACGATAAAGCCCTTTTCGGTAAATCTTTCGGTGGTCCTTCATCTCCTCAACTCGGAGTGCCATCCTGTATGGTGGAATAGAAATAGGTCGAGTGTGCGCAACGTATCAATACAAAACTCAATCTCCTCGGGAGGATACGGAAAGATCGTGCGGAACATCCGAAACTCGCAACCATGGCATCGATCAAGAAGCGGCACTCGGCCTGCGTATCAAATACGAACGGATGATAGATGTACCATTTCGCACCATCTTCCTAGCCTTGAGGTAAGAAATAAACCTACCACCGGCGACGCGGTGTTGCCGCTTCCACTCGATAAGCGGCTCGCCAGAACCGGAACCGGACCAACTGTCTCTACGGTCAGCGTTGGCATAACAAGAAGCCAACGATCCATACCCATAATGACATCAAAATCGTCATCTCCAACTCTATCAAGTCTGTAAGTCGGCGACGTAAATAAACATCGGACAACCTCTGTAGACCATTCGGCTAACACCGATCATCCGGCGTAGCTACCTCAAAGGCTCTATCGACACCGGCTCTATGCGATTCTACCCGATAAGAGGGGATACATAGGACAAGGTAGAACACGGATCTATCAAAGCATATACGTCTACAACATGAAATCAATAATGTACTGTGGCGGCGTCGAAGCCTCACGATCACGGAGGTGGCTAATGAATATACGCGATTACGTGGACCGCTAGGCTAGAACCACCACCACGACCTCTGCGCGGCTGCGGTCCGTGAACACCACGCCTCGGCGCGTAACCTGAAGAAGAAGACCCGATGGCGACCACGCCGGTGAACCATAACACCCGCGCCTGCGGGCGGACAATCTCTCCTCAAATGGCCTGCGTCCACAAGAGTAACAAGCTCCGGTTATCGTCACTCGCCTGGGTGCGACCTACCGCATCGAGCACACTGAGATGTGGGTGGCCTCGATCGGTGACGGTTCCTGCCTCCCTGAAACTCCGAAGTCCTGGAGCCCTGACCTGCTCCTGAATGACCTGGCTGATCAGACCTCCTGCCAGAAAATCGAGAAGGAGCACTCTGTGCTGGCTGAAATGTGGACCTAGTCTGCTGCTGAGGCTGTTCGCCTCGAAAACTGCCCTGAGACCCTGCTGTCCTAGCCCTCTTGGGCTGGCCGGAGTCAAGCTGATCCTCCCTCTCCCTGTCCTCTATCCCCTGCGCATAGGCATGCATCCTGGTAATATCCATACCGGGCTGAAGAGCCACCCCCAAGCATGCAGTAATCATATGATGGTCTAGCCCCATCACATAATGATGAACTCTGTCCGCCATGTCAGCTACAATGGTGTGCGCATGCCTGGCCAAAGAGTCAAACTCCAGGCTGTACTCTCTGATAGTCCTCCCATTCTGCCTCAAGGTCAAGAATCTATCTACGTGGGCTCTCCTCATCTCAGGAGGCAAAAAGTGATCCATAAAGGCCTCTGTGAACTCCTCCCAAACAGCTGGAAGAGCATCCTCACCTCTCGATAGCTCCCATGACTCAAACCAGTTCAACGCAATATCGCGTAACCGGTAAGAGGCTAGCATAACAGACTCTGTCTCCGAAGCCCTAAGAACCTGCATAGTCTGTTGTAGCTGCCGAATGAACTCTGTGGATCCTCGCCGGACCTCGAACCATAAAACTTCGGGTGGATGACAACCCAAAAATCCCGAATCCATAAGCCCATCGGCTCACAGGGTTAGCTACACTCGCATCGTATTTGTCACTGCTACTATCTTTGGTCAATAATCGGATCTGCTCCCGTAGTCTCTATACTCGGCTCCGATTGCGGGCGGAGGCTCCGTGCGGAACCTCTGAAGCTCTTTGCGCTCTCGGCTTCTAACAACTGCTGGCGTGGTGAACTCGCCGACCCGCCTACTACCTCGTGGCATAGTCCGTGCACGAGTCCTAGTAACCTCTGCGTGCGCTGAAGCTCCTGCTGCTTGCCTTGCCTTCGGGCCACAGTCGCCTTCGTGGAGGCATAAGCATTACATAAGAATAGGTCGGAGAGGATTCAACCTAATAAGACTCTCTTTGCGATCTCGAGAGAAGAATGGAAAACAATCCTAAATGTCCTGTGACCTCACGATTATAGATGTGGTGCACAACACACCGATAATCAAGACTCTACTAGACAGTGCGTAGACACTTTCAGAGGACTAGCGCTCACGATACCACTTTTGTCACGACCGACCGGGCATGGCTGGTGCCCTACGGGCACCTGTTGATAAACATCAGAGAATAGCAACAGAATATACACAACATATAAACATGTTTAGACAATAAACAACACATGCTAGCCGATAAGGCCGCCTTCCATAAAATATACATAATCGAAAGTAAATCAGTACAACTCTGTTCTTACAGCCCAAACCACTAATGTGACTACAGATCTCTAGGAATAACAATCGTGTGGACGGGCTCGCCATACCACGAATGTACATAAAATCTACAACATTAGGGAAAAACTGTACCAAAAAGACAAGCCTCCGGAGAAATGGAGCTTCCGACACCTGATCAGTGATCCTAAGAATGAGGATCCACCACCGCTACCCCTACCGCATGAGCGCGGCCAGGAAGGGGTGAATACACAATATGTACTAAGTATGTAAAGCGAAAATCTGTAATTACATCATAAGTCTAAAACAAAGCGGAGGCACGTGTATGATAATCAAATTACGACAATCGTGCCTTACTAACAATGAGAGTAAAATAAGAGTATACTTACTGCATAAAAATAGGAGGCTCTCGATCAAAGCAGGACAACCCGCCCGCAGTATCATTAAGCAGTCCTACTCCTGGGATTATTTCACCCGCATAAGCCCTTTCAGACCCGCATGAGGTATTCCTCGCATCATGGGTAGCAAATCCATGGAGTGGTATAATGTCTTGGGGGTTTACCCCTCAATCATACTCAGAAGGTGGTATAACGTCTTGGGGATTTGCCCCTCATTTATACTCTTACCCTGGAGAAGTTGGTATAACGTCTTGGGGGTCTACCCCTCATTTATACTCTTACCTGGAGAAGGTGGTATAACGTCTTGGGGGTGTACCCCTCATTTATACTCTTACCCTAGCTCAACCGGCCATCATACATAACATAAGCCCTACCGACTTATCATACATAACATAAGCACTACCGACTTATCATACAATACATAAGCAAGTTAAGAAATCCCCTAACTTTTTATTAGTCTTGTTCATGTACATTCTCATTTTAGTTTACTTAAGGCACTAACATGTCTTTATAAAAATCCGGGAATTTAACCCAAAATACTACATACTTCTATTCTTTTTAAAAATGTCTCTTTTTCATATAAAACTTCCAAGATACTAATAACCGTAGTATCAAGTCACAATTACTTTTCAAGACAAGTCACAATACCTTTAGAAATAAAATTAGGCTTCTAAATCAAGTGACTTCTTTTCTTATAAAACCTTAGGCAATTGATGCCTTAAAATCAAATTGCCTTTCGTTAAATCAAGTCATTTATCCTTATTCATCTTTCCATAAAGCTAATATAACCAACTTCCCATAAAATCGTTATATTAACTTTATACCTTAGCCAATTACAATTTCCTATCCAAGGGACTTATACGTTTAAAACGAAACAAGTATCATATACTTTAAAACTCTTCAAGCCCCTTAACTTTAAAAACTTAAGACATCCTTAATACTTTTAAAGAAGTGAGTTAATCTCTTAACTCACCCAACTTGGCTATTCTTAAAACAAGTAAAGGATATCAAGGTCTTGTACGTCTACCGTACTATATACGTGCAACTATTCATGCTCAAAAGATAGGAAAGTTCTAAATACCTCTTCGGGGCAATCCACTTGCTAAGTACAATATTCCGCCCGTAGTATGTCAACCTATAATGTCCACAATACGTCTATTAACGTCTTACTTCAAACGTAGAATATTATAAGTGCAAAGTCACTAAATTCTACGGAAAATCGGACATCACCTCCTTTGTTTCTACATACTTTGCCACCTTTTTCAAGGCCGAATTCAATAACCAAACACGCCACATTTAAGGCCCAACAATGTAATTAACAATAGGGGATTACACGCCTACTAGACGTGTAAAATTCCGCCCCACAAATGATATCAAACTAATACAAACTACTAGGCCAATTCGGCAACTTGAGATACAATAACACCAATTCTTATCCAATTTCCTTTTCAATCCAAATTGTTAGCATAACATGATATCAAGTCGCAATCGATTATAACTACTATAATCTTCAAGTAAGTAACATGCGACGATTCTAATTAACGACCAAATTGTAATCCAACTTCAAATGGCTTATATGACATTTCGGATTTTTAGGCTACACCAATCCATAACACTTATAAAACTTCAACACATATACTTCATGCTAGCAAACATGTAAGGCTAACAACAATATATAATCTTGTAACACTTTAGGAGACAAGATTATTACCTCAACGAGTCTTAGTCCAACTTCAAATCCGAAGTCGCTCCCTAGCAACTTAGAGCCTCTCTTTGACACTTCAATCCGCCACTTGAGACCCTTAGAATAACACAAACAACGTTCCTTCAATCTTCCAAACAAAACCTAGAAAAGCAACTAGGTTTTCATCTTGCGACTAATACGAAAACTATCTTTTTCCGGGATTTTTCTATTGAGATACCCTTACAATACCCTCATGAACCTTGGTTTAAAGTGTGGAGCTTAAAGGACAACACACAATTTTTTTTTCTTTCTGTTATACCCCGTAGTTGCAGGGTATGTATGTGAGGACGTACGTACGAGAGTACGGCAGAAATTTTGAAAAGAAAGAAAGATGTGAGTTTTCGACGGAAAAGTTTCCGGTAATTTGTGAAGAAAAAGGTTCGTTAATGAGAATTGGTTTCCCAGATTTGGTATATGGGCTTCTTAAATTATATTAGAATTTTGAGATTTTATTTTCGGAAATGGTCACGTGGGGCCCACGGGAGAAATTCTGGTTTTGTGGGCCCGCTTTGTTTTGAGATTTCGGTATTTTGGATATTTTGGAAGACGAAATATTCAGGCGAATCGGGGCGACACGTGTCACCCCATGTGGCACCCTTGGCCGAATTTACCTTTGTGCACAACACGGTTGAGTCGTTTTTAAACGAAGCGTTTTGCGTAACTGCGAAGGAAAATTCCGGCTATGTCGCTTTTGTATTTTTGCGGATTTTTCCGAGCGAAACATCTTGGACCAACGGAGGTGACACTTGTCACCCTCGTGGTGGAGCAGTTGATGGCCGATCGCTCGCGTTTTGTGCCTTATTGGTGCCTTGTTTTGTGCCTTGTTTTGGCCTTGTTTTGTGCATTGTTTTGAGCCATATTTTGTGGAGTAGGGGATAGGGTGCACTTGGCTTGATCAAGGCCTTACACTTGCCTTGCACATGGCTTGATCTTGTCCGTTGGTTGGCCTCGCTTCCCTATAAATACCCTCTCTTTGAAGACTTATTCATCACAAATTTCCAAGTCTAAATCCTCCTCCCCTTGTGAGCCATCGTCCTAAGCCTCACTTCCCCATGAGTGGCACTTGTGGCCGAGAGCCTCCCTCTCCCTTTGGTGCTAGCTGGGTACCCACTAGCCTAGTTGTTTCGTATAATACCCTCCTCGTGGTATTGAAATACTTCTCCAAGTATTGTTATAATGCCCAAAATACCTTAGCCTTTACCTTGTTTTATTCCAAAAGTTACCTCTATACGTAGAGCCCGGAAATACTACCTTTTGTCCTTTTTGTCTCAAACCGAAACCCTAAGGAAATCTTCATAGTTGGTTGAAGTATTTGAGTAGAAGTTGGTTAGAACTTCTAAGGGTTGTTTGGAGCGGATTGGAGCGCACGGAGTAGGAGCTAAACCTTGCATCGGATCGACATGATAACTTGGCTAATTTTGGGCTTGTAGGTAAATATTCTTGTCCACTTATTGTAATTGGAGATTACATGTAGTAGGAATATATAGTTGAGGTATACTATATATAGAATCGAGCATTATTTGTGCGGCAATGTCTTTTGACTTAAGCTGAATTTAAAGAAGAGAAGCGAATCGTAATTACATAAGGTATCAGACATGAGACTTGTGTAGCATTGTTGTGTAGTAGGATGGTACACGTCAGGTTAGGCGTAAACCCCGCAGTTGGCTTGTAGCCGGCCTCGATAGAGAGGAGATTTACGTTGTTGGGGAGGTCTTGCGAATTTTCGTAGAGAAATGGAACCTTGTGTTTTGAAGTTAATAGACGTTTGTGACCTTTCTAGGTGAAAGTACTAAGAGTAGCGTATTCTACTTGAGGAGTGGAAAGGGCTAGTGAGGTTGTAGTACTTGGAGCATTTTGCTTATTGTCGATACTCGTCGCGAGGTATGTGAACCTCTTCCTATCTGTTCTAGCATGATATGTGTGTAGTTATGTAGTACGGTGGACGTACAGGTGCTAAGTGTATTTGTTTGGTTTAAACATAAAGTGTTATAACGGCTTTATGGGAAGTTGGTTATAACAGCTTTATGTAGGTAAGAAAATGGTTTACTGATGTTAGAAGTTAAGAGACTTGATCTTATAAGATAAGAGACTTAACTTATTTGTTAATGTGGATGTTGTGTGAAACCTCATTCGTGAGTAATGAGTACTTGGTTTTTAAAGGGATAATGTTTTACTGATTTCGGAAATCAGAATGTGTATCGACAGACCATTGCAGCGTTAATAAAGGAAAATGTATTGAATAATGATGTGTTGTATTAAAACCAGTAGAAACCTCCATCTGCATAGAAGCTAAGATGAGACAAAATGATATTACATTTTCTAGATCATGGCTGCTGTAATAGGATCGTTATAAACAAGAATAAACTACTCACATATATGACATATGTTACTCAATTGTTTTAAAAGAGATTAAGACTATGAGTTATGAAACCTTTCTAAAATAAGTGACTTGAGCATTTGAAATTAGGCAAATTTGAACGTTTGGAAAATAATGTTGTTACTTGATTTTACAAAAGGGGAAGTGTCTTGTTTACTTAAAACGATAGTCACGATTTTTTTACTACGGGTATTGTGTGGCTTATGTGAAAGTACTTTGAGTTGTGTGAAACTTGTCTATGCTTGTGATGATAGCCTTTGTTGTACAAGTGTTGTATTTACGTATACCGCTCTCTCGATAGAGGTCGGTTGACTTGTTGAGAACTTACTTGGACATGCGCGGTGATGGAGAAATTCCACGCATGCCTCGTCGCTGATTGTGTTACTTTTGCTAATCGCTTTGGACATACCGACACGATCGCGTAGCGCGGGTATGCTTCCATGTTGATAATGCTTTATTGTTTCCCTTTGGGCATACTGACACGATGCGTAGCGCACGGGTATGTTTCCATTTGGAATGTTGTCTTATTGTTTCCTTTTGGACATACTGACACGATGCGTAGCGCACGGGTATGCTTCCATTTTAATTGCTGTCTTGTGGTTCCCTTTTTGGACATACTGACACGACGCGTAGCGCGCGGGTATGCTTCCATTTGAATTGTTATCTGACTTTGGCATCGTGTAGGACTTGGTGTCTGGTGTACTTCTTGGTGTTATCATATCATGATCGCGTGATGAGGAAGGCATTCCACGCATGATTGATGTGGAGGCGTGAGACCACGACTTGATATAAGCGATATATGTGTCTTGTAGTTTGGTTATCATTCATGTCTCGCTTTATATGATCGCTATGATTTCATTTACGATTTTTCGCTTTCACATACTTGGTACTGTTAGATCGACCTTTCGGGGCCGCGTTCACGCCGCAGTAGAGGTACATCGGCCGTGGATCCTCGCTCTTAGGATCTCGCCAGCGTATTGGGAAGCTCCGTTTCTCGAGGCTTATCTTTTAGTATGTGTTCCCGAGTTGTAGGTTCTTGTACATTCGTGGTATGGCGGCCCTGTCCCGTCATAGTTGTTGTAAATCTTAGAGGTCTGTAGTACTGTTGTGGGCAGGGTTTGTGAAAAGGATTAAACTGTTCATTTTGAAAGAGTTGTATTTATATATGTTATTGGAAGGTAACCGTTGGGTTGGCCTGTTTTATGATCATATATCTTGTTTCTTGTTTAAAGTTTTATTTTCCGCTGGTTTTCTCTGATGTTGTGTCACTAGGGTGCCCGGGGTAAGGCACGAATTGCCCCGAACGGCAGTCGTTACAAAAGTGGTATCGAGCGATTAGTCCTCGGAAAGTGTCTACAGACCGTGTCTAGTAGAGTCTTGATTATCGGTGTGTTGTGCACCACATCTATAATCAGGAGGCTATAGGACATTTAGGATTGGTTTCCATTCTTCTCATTCTGAGATCGTGCCTTAGAATTGTGTTGTAAGTTGGACCCCTCTGACGTATCTCGTTTTTACCAGTTATGCCTCCGCGCAAGGCAACCAGAGCCCAGAAGGGCAAGGCAACCGAGGGTGCTGCTAGTGAGATACAGAGGAGTACGGCGGCGCAGCCCGCACAGACCGAGGTTGTGCTTCAGACGGCGGGTTTTGTGACGCCGCCAGCCCCAGCAGAGGTTAGAGCCGCAACAATGGCTGCTGAGACCGCAGTACCTGAGCCTCCAATCCCACAGTCTGGGGCAGAGGATATGGGTTACAAGGAGATGGCCCAATTGCTGGCCAGGGTCGTGGCCAGATATGAGGATAGGCTGGATGCAGCAGCCTGGCCTGTGAGCACCATGGTTCACCCCGAGCGAATAGTTTGAGGCTAAGGGACTTTCTGAGTTGTAGCCCGCCAGAGTTTTATGGGTCGAGGCCTGAGGATGATCCGTAGGAGTTCATCCGGCAGTTACAGCGGGTCATGAGAGTGATCAAGGCTTCGGAGACCGAGTCAGTGGTCTTAGGTTCGCATCGGCCGCGCGTGATACCGCTGATCGGCGGTTTGATTCGTGGAGTTGTCGGGAGAGCATGCGCTTCCAGAAGATGGACGAAGTTCTCGAGGCATTCCTCACTCACTTCTTGCCTCCGCATGGCGAGGGCACGGGCCGACAGATTATGATGCCGAGGCGTAACCGCGCATGTCGAGTACAACTTGGATTTTGACTCATTGGCTCGGTATCTCCCCGCTTTAGTGGAAACCATCTAGCATAGATTGCACAGCTACTTCACCGGCCTAGATGATTACTTGACGAGGCTTGTTGGTGTAGCTCTTCACCGGCATGGACATTGCCCGCATGCAGGCTCATGCACTGGGATGTGAGGCACGGAGAGATCGACGGAATGACCAGGGTCAGCAAAAGAGGGCCAGAACAGCAGGGTCCTTTGGCGACTTTCGAGGCGGACCGCCTCAGCAGCAGACTAGTTATGTACCTCCGCCATTGCAGAGTGGTCCTCCACAATCTTCAAGGCATCCAGAGTATTCAGGAGCAGTGTCGTGGCTCGAGGTTCAGATTTTCGGGAGAGCAGGGGTGTTAGCCAACTGAAGCCACCCCTACCTCGTTGTGACCGCTGTGGTAGACTCCACAGTGGGGAGTGTCGTGCTAGTCCGGGAGTTTGTTTTACATGCGGCCAGCAGGGCCATTTTGGGAGAAAGTCCGACCAGGGGTAGCACGGGTAGGATAGCACAGGCTACGAGATCGATTATGGTTCTTCACCTTCCACAGCTAGGCAGGATGTTCATACACCGGCGGGCCACGGTAGAGGTCGCGGTGGAAGTGCCCAATCTTAGCGGTCCTTTGAACCGCCTATTTTCAGGTATATCTTTAACCCTCTAGAGACTTGTATGTATTGATGTTAAGATAATGTGTTAAGTGTTATGTTCGGATAGCTTTGTGTATGTGATTGAGAAACCTGGTGAGTGTAGAAGGGTAAGCCTGGGGGGCATGGAAGTGTGAACCTTAGACTATTTCACGATTGAGACCTTAGAGGTAGGGTCGTCATGAGTAAAAGATTTATTTTATGTTTGACCTTTATCAGAGTGCGTAGTATAAGTGGGATTTATTTGTGTGATAAGTCCATGGGTAGTGCGAGATGGAAGTGTTAGCTTTCATGGCGTGTGTTGGTTAGATTGTTCCGTATCGGGGAACAAGAATGTGGCGCGGTTGTGGGGTCGGGTTGAGGACCATTTGAGGGTCAACCCGCGGCCCGGTTTGTGGTGGGGTCAGTTCGAGGTGGTTCCGCCAGGTGGTAGGGTCACGAGGATGCTAGGCCCCAGTTTAGGTGACCATCGTATGAGTTCGTGGATACGTTCTACCAGAATCGGTTCGTGAAGGCCGGGAATGGCCTTAAGGGAGATCGAAGTTAGTAAGATGACCAAGTTTGGAGGTAGTAACTCCAAAGGTTGGAAACAGAAGCATTGACGGAAGTGTGATACGGATACTAGAAAGAGTTCGAGTGTTCGAGAAGGGTACAACGAGTTAGGGGAGAAGAGAACGTGTGTTAGTTCGTGGCCAAGCTGTGGCGTCGGCAACTTGTTAGAGGAACTTTATCGTTATCCGACTTGAGAAGGAACATTCGGGACGAATGTTTCTAAGGAGGGGAGAATGTTATACCCCGTAGTTGCAGGGTATGTATGTGAGGACGTACGTACGAGAGTACGGCAGAAATTTTGAAAAGAAAGAAAGATGTGAGTTTTCGACGGAAAAGTTTCCGGTAATTTGTGAAGAAAAAGGTTCGTTAATGAGAATTGGTTTCCCAGATTTGGTATATGGGCTTCTTAAATTATATTAGAATTTTGAGATTTTATTTTCGGAAATGGTCACGTGGGGCCCACGGGAGAAATTTACGGTTTTGTGGGGCCCGCTTTGTTTTTGAGATTTCCGGTATTTTGGATATTTTCGGAAGACGAAATATTCTGGGCGAATCGGGGGGCGACACGTGTCACCCCCATGTGGCACCCTTGGCCGAATTTACCTTTGTGCACAACACCCGGTTGGAGTCGTTTTTCGACGAAACGTTTTGCGTAGCTTGCGAAGGGAAAATTCCGGCTATGTCGTTTTGTATTTTTGCGGATTTTTCCGAGCGACGAAACATCTTGGACCAACGGGAGGGTGACACTTGTCACCCTCATGGTGGACGGATTGGTGGCCGATTGGCTCACGTTTTGTGCCTTATTGGTGCCTTGTTTTGTGCCTTGTTTTGGCCTTGTTTTGTGCATTGTTTTGAGCCATGTTTTGTGGAGTAGGGGATAGGGTGCACTTGGCTTGATCAAGGCCTTACACTTGCCTTGCACATGGCTTGATCTTGTCCATTGGTTGGCCCTTGGCTTCCCTATAAATACCCCTCTCTTTGAAGACTTATTCATCACAAATTTCCAAGTCTAAATCCTCCTTCCCCCTTGTGAGCCATCGTCCTAAGCCTCACTTCCCCCCCCCTTGAGTGGCCTTGTGGCCGAGAGCCTCCCCCTCCCCCCTTTGTGGTGCTAGCTGGGGTACCCCAGCCTAGTTGTTTCGTATAATACCCTCCTTGTGGTATTGAAATACTTCTCCAAGTATTGTTATAATGCCCAAAATACCTTAGCCTTTACCTTGTTTTATTCCAAAGTTACCTCTATACGTAGAGCAGGAAATACTACCTTTTGTCCTTTTTGTCTCAAACCGAAACCCTAAGGAAATCTTCATAGTTGGTTGAAGTATTTGAGTAGAAGTTAGTTAGAACTTCTAAGGGTTGTTTGGAGCGGATTGGAGCGCACGAGTAGGAGCTAAACCTTGCTCGGGATCGACATTATAACTTGGATAATTTTGGGCTTGTCGAGGTAAATATTCTTGTCCCTTATTGTAATTGGAGATTACATGTAGTAGGAATATATAGTTGAGGTATACTATATATAGAAATCGAGCATTATTTGCGGCAATGTCTTTTGACTTAAGCTGAATTTAAAGAAGAGAATCGAATCGTAATTACATAAGCGTATTACATGGAGACTTGTGTAGCATTGTTGTGTAGTAGGATGGTACACGTCCAGGTTAGGCGTGTAAACCCCCCGGTTGGCTTAGTAGCGGCCTCGATAGAGAGGAGATTCTGTTGTTGCGGGAATTTGCGAATTTTACGTAGAGAAATGGAACCTTGTGTTTTGAAGTTAATAGACGTTTGTGACCTTTCTAGGTGAAAGTACTAAGAGTAGCGTATTCTACTTGAGTGGAAAGGGCTAGTGCGTTGTAGTACTTGGAGCATTTTGCTTATTATCGATACTCGTCGCGAGGTATGTGAACCTCTTCCTATCTGTTCTAGCATGATATGTGTGTAGCTATGTAGTACGGTGACGTCTGGTGCTAAGTGTATTTGTTTGGTTTAAACATAAAGTGTTATAACGGCTTTATGGGAAGTTGGTTATAACGACTTTATGTAGGTAAGAAAATGGTTTATCGATGTTAGAAGTTAAGAGACTTGATCTTATAAGATAAGAGACTTAACTTATTTGTTAATGTGGATGTTGTGTGAAACCTCATTCGTGAGTAATGAGTACTTGGTTTTTAAAGGGATAATGTTTTACTGATTTCGGAAATCAGAATGTGTATCGACACCATTGCGGCGTTAATAAAGGAAAATGTATTGAATAATGATGTGTTGTATTAAAACCGTAGAAACCTCCATCCGCATAGAAGCTAAGATGAGACAAAATGATATTACATTTTCTAGATCATGGTCTTTGTAATAGGATCGTTATAAACAAGAATAAACTACTCACATATATGACATATGTTACTCAATTGTTTTAAAAGAGATTAAGACTATGAGTTATGAAACCTTTCTAAAATAAGTGACTTGAGCATTTGAAATTAGGCAAATTTGAGCGTTTGGAAAATAATGTTGTTACTTGATTTTACAAAAGGGGAAGTGTCTTGTTTACTTAAAAAGATAGTCACGATTTTTATACTACGTATTGTGTGGCTTATGTGAAAGTACTTTGAGTTGTGTGAAACTTGTCTATGCTTGTGATGATAGCCTTTGTTGTACAAGTGTTGTATTTACGTATTACCGCGTCTCGATAGAGGTCGGTTGACTTGTTGAGAACTTACTTGGACATGCGGCGGTGATGGAGAAATTCCGCAGCACGCGTTCGTTGATTGTGTTACTTTTGCTAATCGCTTTGGACATACCGACACGACGCGTAGCGCGCGGGTATGCTTCCATGTTGATCGCTTTATTGTTTCCCTTTGGGCATCTCGACACGACGCGTAGCGCACGGGTATGTTTCCATTTGGAATCTTGTCTTATTGTTTCCTTTTGGACATACCGACACGATGCGTAGCGCACGTATCTTCCATTTAGATTCTTGTCTTGTGGTTCCTTTTTGGACATCTCGACACGATCGTAGCGCACGTATGCTTCCATTTGAATTGTTAATACACTTTGGCATCGGTAGGACTTGGTGTCTTTGGTGTACTTCTTGGTGTTATCATATCATGATCGCAGATGAGGAAGGCATTCCACGCATGATTGATGTGGAGGCGTGAGACCACGACTTGATATAAGCGATATATGTGTGCTTTGTAGTTTGGTTATCATTCATGTCTCACGCTTTATATAGATCGCTATGATTTCATTTCTGATATTTCTGATTTCACATACTTGGTACTTGCATCGACCTCGTGGCCGAGTGCGTTCATGCCGCAGGTAGAGGTACATCGGTCGTGGATCCTCGCTCTTAGGATCTCAGTTCAGCGTTTTGGGAAGCTCCGTTTCTCCGGAGGCTTATCTGTTGGTATGTGTTCCCTGAGTTGTAGGTTCTTGTACATTCAGGGGTATGGCGGGCACGTCCGTCATAGTTGTTGTAAATCTTAGAGTGCATGTAATCTTGTTGTGGGGGTTTGTGAAAAGGATTAAACTGTTCATTTTGAAAGAGTTGTATTTATATATGTTATTGGAAGGTAACCGTTGGGTTGGCCTGTTTTATGATCATATATCTTGTTTCTTGTTTAAAGTTTTATTTTCCGCTGGTTTTCTCTGATGTTGTGTCACTAGGGTGCCCGGGGTAAGGCACCAGTAACGGGCCCCGGAACGGGTCGTTACACTTTCTTTGGATAGTGAACCCGAGAGCTATCTCTTGTGCTCTTCAAATTCTTGAAAAATTTTCTAAGTGTAGAAGTTAGTCTTGCTACTAGTACTACTATATAGTTCAATGGAGGGTCAAGATGTGCACAAATGTGTGGCTTGGATAAAGTTCTTTTAAATATCAAGAATTGTGGCCCCATTGACTAAGTCAATATTCTCAAGCTCTTCAACTTGCAAGACTTTGTCTTCCTAACAATGGTCAAATGACCTTTTTGTCCATGCTTATTTTCGTCCAAGACAACATAAGGGGGGTGACACGTGTCGCCCTCCCATTCGTCACAATATTACGTTTTCCGACAATTTCATAATTCCGATAAATTTTACAAGTCTCTAATCTTAACATTTCTGAGTTCTTACGTACGTTCTTAATACATGTCCTGTAAATACGGGGTGTAACAACTTGGTAATTAATTGATCACTAATTATCATAATCTATATGATTTCTAATCAAAAGCCGAAAGGGGAGATTGTGAATATGCTATAGTTGAATAAACATATGATAAATCGTGGACGAAAGTACCCCGATACTTGTGTAGCTTAATAGGTTATTGCTCTTAATCCTCCTTTATAGTCAATCTTATCACCGAAAGGTAGAAGGGTTCTGTTACACCCCGTATTTCCAAGGCAATGAGATGAGAATGTACGAAGAAAATTGAGATTTGAATTTCGGAAGGAAAGAAGGATTACTTTTCTTAAGGAAAAATCTCGGGAATTTGTAAAGGAAAAGGTTTATTAATTGGAATTCGGTTCTCAAATTTGGTATTTGAGATTTTGGAATATATTGGAATTATGGATTTTTATTTTTGGATTTTGGTCATGTGGGGCTCACCCGGGAAATTTTACGGTTTTGTGGGGCCCACAATATTTTGAGATATTTGGTCAATTATGGATTTTTGGGTGTTGAAATATTTTTTTTACCAATGAGAGGGTGACATGTGGCACCCCCTTTGACTATTTGACTTGGTCTTGGAAGATATTTTGGAGACAAATGGAGGTGGGTCCCACTCCACTTGTCTTGCTACACTTAGGCCCGGGACTTGTCAAGCATCCAACCGTTGAGATACATTATATACACATAGAGGCTTGCAAGACTTAGCCATATACATTTTCATCCAAGAAAGCTCTCATCTCTTTCCCTCTTCTCTTATGCTCTCGACCAAGGTTGACAGATTTCAGCCAACTTTGGAGAGGTATATATCCTGGTATACGAGGAGTATTTAGGTTTTTTAAAAGCCTAAAATGAATTTCGTCGAGTCTAGTTTCCAACGCAACAAACCGTTCGTCGATCGGACATCGGAGTAAAGAGTTATGGACGTCACAAGTTCAGATGACAAAACAGTGAGCAAAAACGCTACACTAGGTCGAGAATAGAGGGTGAAACCCTAGGGGTTCCGTAGACTTTTTGGTGATGGAATGTGAAGGGAAGTTTCTCCTAAGGTTGTAGGGGATACATATAAGTGATTGTATCTTGAAGAAGTGGAGCGAAACAAAAACTACGGGCCATTGTTGAGCATTCTGCCCGGGACATTTTTGGGCACAAAAATGAGGTAATAGTTCTTCAAAAATTAAAGTAATTGGATATTACTTATTGTTATAATGTATAGATGAATTCATGTTAAGGAAGAAATTGAAAATAAGATGTGTATGAGGTAGATATGTTGTTGGCCGATTTGAGACAATTTTGTGACCTTGGTTTCTTTTGTTATATGGTTATTGTTATCCACACTTGTCGCATGTTAAAATAAGGTAATATGGTTGTTGATAAGTTGGTATGTCATGTATGGAAGTGTTGGAACTCGAATTGGAATAAAATGGATTAAGGAAAGAGTTATCGGATTGTAGTTGTTTTAGTCGAAAAACTGCCCAAAACTGTTAGACGTTGTCGTATCATTTTATGGACTGTTTTGGGGGTGTGGTTATGCTGGAAAAATCAGCCCTAATATGCATGTTTAAGTGTAGTAGTTTCTAATGAAAGTTCTAAGGAAATAGGGGTGTGGAAAGGTGTTGAAACGCCACACATTTTACCCTCGTTATTGTTGGATTACGAACTGTTTTTATGTGCTGATTTGTGGACTGTTTTGTATAACTGTGGGGCAGAATTTTACACGTCCAGTTAGGCGTGTAATACCCTTTGGCTAACTGTTGGTTGCGCCTTAAATGTGGCTTGTTGGTTGATGAATACGGGCCTCAGAAAAGGTGGAAAAGTACGTAGAAACAAAGGAAGTGCTGCCAGATTTTCCGTAGAATTAGAGGACAATTATTTGGTATAAGTCTAATAATAGTAAGTATGATATTGATAGAAGTACTATGGCCATTTTAGGTTGAAGTACTACGTGTAGCAGAGTCTACTTTGCTTAAGGTATAGCCGATGAAATTGAAGTACTTCGGAGCATTTTGCTACTTGTCGTATGGGTTAGTCGTCACGAGGTATGTGAACTTCTTCTTTCTATAGACATGAGTATTTTTGTGGTATACTTTCCTTGTTGTTAGGAGTATACATGACTTGTTGTTTGAAGTATACTTGCCTTGTTGTTAGGAGTATACATGACTGGATATTTGAGGTATACTTGCCTTGTTGTTAGGAGTATACATGGTTTGTTCTTGAGTATACTTTTCTTATCATAGGAAGTATTCATGTTATTGATTTTATGCTAAAGGCATGTCAAGAATATTCCTAAGTTCTTACCAAGTCTTATGTGGGATGTTGGTAAGAGTCGTTAGGAAGTATTGGAGTCGAGTGACCTTGCTAATTTACTACACTAATGAGAATAGGTATCGAACAAGCCATTGCAGCGTTAATGAAAATGTATCGATAATCAATTATATTGAAATGAGTAGAATTCTCCATCTGCATAGAAACTAAGATAAGACAAAATTGTATTACATTTTCTAGATCATGGCTGATTTAACAAGATCGTTATAAACGAGAATAACCTATTCGCGGCTCATAAAAGTATTGATTTTGTAAGTACATGAAGCTTGATTTTTGAAAGTACTTGGGACTTGAATTTCGAAAATGTGTAGTAACTCATTTTGAAAAGTATATGTTACTTGATTTAAAGAGATTAAGTGACTTGATTTGAAGACATAAGTTACTTGGTCTTAAAAGTATATGTTACTTGAGTTTAAAAAAGTAAGTAACTTGGTTTTAATGGTGAAAGTACTTTTGGGTCCAACGCCCTAATATTTCATGAAATGATTCTTTTATAAAGAATAGATGTACAAAGTACTTTGGGTTCAATTCCCTTACGTGGCATGATAATGCCTTGGTTTTTATAAAAAGGAAAGAGGTAATGGTGCGTTAGTAGTCTAAAAATGAAGTGGTTATAACGACTTTATGAGAAGTTTGTTATAACAAGTTTTAGTGGAAAGTCAAGGGATGGTTTAAATTGTTTTAAGGAAATCGTGCGAGAATGTCCATGATTAAGTCCTTAATATAATACATGATATGTGACACTTTTATGTTCAAGATGTTTTAAAGTAACACGTGAGGTCTAGTGCCTTGATTTGCCAAAACCATGTCTTAGAAGGATACTTGGTACGATAAGTGTCTCGATTTTCTAAATGATGGTTCCAAAATGATACATGTATTGGATCCAACTTCCTAGTGATACATGTAGTACTTGGGCTTTCCTAAAATGGAAATTTAGTTCATAAAGTGAATGTACGGCTCACATACATTGTCGTAATGGACTTTAATCCTTAGTAAAGCAGGGTGTGTTAGTGCCTTGATAGTACTTTGGCTTGCTTAAATGATAGTTATTCTATTTTGTGTCTTGATAGTACTTCGGCTTGCCTAAATGGTATTGTCTTCATTTGTTAAAAAGAAAAGGCATGGTATTGTCTTGATTTGTTGAAAAAGAAGGCATGGTATTGTATTGATTTGTTGAAAAAGAAGGCATGAAAATTGTCTTGGTTTGTTAAAATGATGGTTTATTCATTTTATGATGTTGAGAGTCAAAGATTATCTTAACTTGCATATGTTGTTCATGATAGCCATTGGTTCTAGTGTTATGAGTATAAATGCGGGGTAAACCCCCAAGACGTTATACACCTCCTGAGTATAAATGCGGGGTAAACCCCCAAGACGTTATACACCTCCTGAGTATAAATGCGGGGTAAAACCCCAAGACGTTATACACCTTCTGAGTATAATTGCTGGGTAAACCCCCAAGACATTATACATCTCCATGGATTTGCTACCCATAATGCGAGTACGACGTAGCGTATGCTCATTGCCCGTAGGCCTAAGCGAGTGAAATAGTCTGTCTTGGGTGAAATAGTCCTATGCGGGTCCACAAGACCTTGCGGGTGAAACAAATCCAGAGTAGGTTTGCGTAATGATACTACAGGCGGGTGGCCTAGATTGATCATAAGCTTCCTATTTTAAAGCATGTAAAGTTTACTCTCATTGTTAAAAGGCACGATTAATGCGGTAGTTGTATGTTATACTTGTTACATGCTGATAGTGATGTTGTATTCCACGAGGATGCTTATGTGATATTATATGCTGAGGGCATGTGTCCCAGATTTTGACATGGCTTTCATATTTGAAAGTGGTGCGGTGTTACAATAGTACAGTGATACAAGGTACAGTTGGCTCTGATTTTTATATGACACGGTAGGATCTGGTATTTGATTTCCATACTTGCCCATG
Source organism: Przewalskia tangutica (assembly GCA_029844215.1). NCBI lineage: Eukaryota > Viridiplantae > Streptophyta > Magnoliopsida > Solanales > Solanaceae > Przewalskia > Przewalskia tangutica. Next base: position 42,191,070 of record CM056725.1, on the reverse strand, counting down.
TCATTCCTTGTATAGTTATGGACTTACTTGTTGTACTTTATTTCCGTTCCATACTTAGTACTTGTTATCGACTTCGGCCCGAAGTGCGTTCATGTCCGCAGTTTAGGTACACGATTGTGGATCCGAGCTAGGATCTGGTTCAAAGATTTTGAGATGGCTCCAATGTTCGGAGCTTGTCATTATGGCTAGGTATATTCGTGGTGCGGCGCGCCTTTGTCCGTCATAGTATTTGTCCAAAATCTTAGAGAGTCGTATTCATATGTAATGGGTAGCTAGAGTTGTATTTACATTATTGAATAGTGTACACTTTTTTGGGTGATTTATATTATGGCAGCCTTATCGGCTTTGCCTTTGTTTTATGAAAAAAAAACGAGTGTTATTTATCTTCCGCGGTTTATTGTGTTGTATGAATAGAAGGGTGCCCAGGTAGGGCAACAGTCGCGGGCCCGGGGTTCGGGGCGTGACAGAGTGGTATCGAAGCGATTAGTCCTGAATGTCTACGACCGTATATAGTAGTCTTGTTTATCGGTGTGTTGTGAACCACATCTATAAACAGGAGGCTATAGTACATTTAGGATTGGTTTCCCTTCTTCTCACTCTGAGATCGTGCGATAGAGCTGTGTTGTTAGGGTGGTCTCTCCCTAACGTATTATTGTGATTGCAGCTATGAGAAAGGCAATAGTGGCCCATCAAGGATTATATGGATTGCGTATCCAGGTTGGTAAAATTATCGTATAGATGGTATTATGATGATATATATCTGTACGAGCGTATTTATGTTATACCCCGTAGTTCCAGGGTATGTATGCAGGGCGCGATGCGGACGAGAAAGATTGGAAAGGAAGAAAGAGTGAATTTTCCACGGAAAAGTTTGGTTTTGTGAAGGAAAATGGAGAACCGATCTCGGGATTTAGGTGGGATTCCCGAATATTAGAGAATTATGGAATTTTATTTGAAAATGGTCACGTGGCCCACGGAGAAATTGATTTTGAGATTTTGGCGTTTTGGATATTTTCTAAGACGAAATATTTTCACGTGTCACCAAATATGTTTGTAAACGCTTTTTCGTAGGGAATTTCCGCTATGTCATTAAGTATTTTTGCGGATTTTTAACATTTTGGACCAACGGGAGGGTGTGTGTCACCCGGCATTGGAAACAAGTGGGCGACCTGATGGGCGATTGGGAATGGCAAGTGGGAGATATTTTTGGTAGATATTTTGTGCAAGTTGGCTAGGTACATGGGTGAATCTCGCCCTACACTTGCCTAACATGGCTAGATCTCGTTTGGCTATAAATACCCTCTCCTTTGATGAACTTCTTCATCCAAAATGCCTAAGTCTTGAGAGCCTTCCAGGCCCCGGTCGAGAGTTCCCCAGTGGGAGTAGGCAGCCACCCGCTGTGTGTGTGGTAGGGTACCCCTGCTAGTTGCTTTTGTATAATACCCTTTGTGGTATAGAAATACTCTCAAGTATTGTTGTAATGCCCAAATTACCTTAGCCTTATACCTTGTTGTATTCTAAGGTTATACCTATCTGAAAAGCAAATACTATTATACTTCCAAACCCTAGGAAAATCTCCATAGGTTGGAGTATTGTGTAGAAGTTGGTTAGAACTTCTAAGGGTGGTTTAGAGCGGCGCGGAGTCGAGCTAAACGATTGCCCAGATCGACTTTTACTTGGATAATTATGGGCTTATCGAGGTAATTATCTTGTCCCCTATTGTAATTGGATATTACATGTTGTAGAGTATATAGTTGAAGTATACTATATATAGTAATTACATAGGACTATATTACTTGTGTAGTAGTAGTGGGTAAATTGTGTAGATTGGGGTTAGATGTATAAATTGAGAAAGTTCTACGATGAGACCTAAATGTTAATAGTGTGGCCTTATAGGTCAAGTACTACGTGTGGCGCTCTACTTGGCAGAGTAGCCGCGCATTTTGCTATTAGTCGATAATCGTCGCGAGGTATGTGAACCTCTTCCTATCTCTAGCATGATATGTGTGAACTATGTAGTTATGCTAAATGTATTCGATGGGTTTAAAACATAAAGTGTTATAACGGCTTTATGGGAAGTTGGTTATAACGACTTTATGTAGATAAGAAAACACTTTGTGGTTTTTAAAAGGTAAATGATTTGTTTATAAGCGGCTTGATGTGTGATTATAAAGAACTTGAAGTATTTCAAAAGATTTACAAATCGTTTTGAAAGAGAAGTAATACTTGGTTTTGAGAACTTAAGAGTTATACTAGCTTTATGGGAAGTTAGGTATAACGCTTAAGATTTTGGAAATCGGGATGTATCGACAAACCGCGTTAATAAAAGGAAATGTTTTGAACAATTAAGTATTATTAAAACGAGAAACTTCCATAAGCTAAGATGAGACAAAATGATATTTCCTAGATGTAATAAAGATTGTTATAAACAAGAATATCCTACTCACATATAAGGCTTATGTTTCTCGATTGTTTAAAAGAGAATTATATTCTTAAATGAATAAGACTATGATGAAACCTTTCTAAAATAAGAAACGTGAACATTTGAAATTAGGCAAACTTGGGCGTTTGGAAAATAATGTTGTTACTTGATTTTACAAAGGTAAGAGTTTTAGTTTTCTTAAACTATTTTATACTACGGGTATTGTGACTTATGTGAAAGAAGCAGATCTTTTTTAAGATTTTAATGTGAAGTACTTTGGGGATATACCGAACTTGTTAGTAGAAAGTACTTGTGTGAATAACTTGATTGTATTGGTTTGTGATAGCCTTGTAATACTTTCTTGTTGCTTTGATAAGTAAAAGTGTTAGGATGCTACGTGTGTTAGTATCTTGTGATGTTTGTGCAGGGGTTTCGATTGGCTTATTAACTATCGCCGTTATGATAGTATTGTGGCATTCATCTCTTGAGATGATTTAGATGCTCGGCGATGCAGGACCATGATTCGAGAATACCTGCATGCGGGTCACGGGGCCTATGCGGAGCTACGAGAGTTCGAAGTCGGGGCGATGAGTAGCTACCCCGATGCGGGAATACCATGCGGGCCGAGATTGGCCTATCGCGGAGTCGGGAAGTTCGGACTAGACGCGCACATTAGATGCTGCGGGCAAGTGGCGGCTTTGATCATGTGACAGATCTTATAATCTGATTTATGACCTTGTACGGTGAGTGTTAGTAGTTTATTAGGACTGTTCATGTATTCTGGTGCTTGTATATCATAAAAGGTATTCCACGCACGATTGATGTTGTGGGCGTGAGACCCGTTGTTAAATTGAGTGATGACTGAGGTGTGAGTCCACGACTTGACATATTTATGGTGAAGTAGTTTGGTTATCATACATGTCTCCGCTTTGTATAGACTACTATGATTTCATTTACGATTTATTTTAGTTTCATCGTTGATCCTAGCTCGTGGTCACGATTTGGGAAGCTCCGTTTCTCGAGGCTTATCGATGGTATAGTCCTAAGTGTTTACATTGGTTTGGCGCCCGGGCCATCATTCTTTGGTAAAAAGGATTACTGTTCATTTGTAAAAGAGTTGATGGTTATATATAGAAAGGCAAGTTTTCTGATTATTGTTTTATATTTCATTATCTCATGTTGTTGTTTTATGTTTGATTACTGATGTTGTGTCACTAGGGTGCGGGTCGTGACAATTTATTCGGGCTATGTGTTGCCTAGAATGGTTATGAATTACCATGAGTTGGTTAAGCCTTAGTAAATTCTTGGAAGGTGTGAAACAGTTGATTGAATCCACACCTAGTCTTTATGTATGTACTGATTTGAAATAGTCAGGAAGTAATGAACTGTCTAGGATGGTGATAGACTCTTAGGAGATCATGTTTAATTGAGTTGATAGCATACCATGTTGTTAGATTAAGCGGTGTGGTACGCTTAAGTGATTGCGTGAATAATAATGGTATGGAGTAATTAGAGTTGTTATGAGTAAGACAACATGTTTGTGAGAGATTGAGAAGCTACATTTCCCGTATGTGGGGATTGATAATGTAAGCTTGGAACATGGAATAATTGTAAACCTTGGAACATTGATGACCGCAGAGACCTTAGATGTACAAGGCTTTCTCGGGTAGAAAGATTTATTTCAGACCAAGAATGAGAATTAAGTGCGACCATAGGGGGGATTGAGGTCCAATTACGGGACAACCCGTGGCATTAAATTGAGTGGGGTCCATTTGAGGTGGTCCCTCTATGTGATAGGGTCATGAGGGTGCAAGGCCCAAGTCTGGTTAATCGTTGTACGAGTTCGTGGACGCGTTCCACCAGAACCGGGTCGTGAGGGCTGAGAAGGGCCTTAACGGAAATTGAATCTAAGTATAATGACCAAGTTTGGATATAGTAACTCCAAGGATTTGAAAATAGAAGCAATATGTGAGATTATGTACGTATACTAGAATAAGTTAGGAAGTACGAGAAGAGTACGACAAGTAAGAAAATGAGCGAACAAGTGTTAAAAGAATTGAAGTGTTTATAATTATGACTAATGAAAGTACGAAAAGGAAAATCCTTTTAGGCCATGAATGGGAGTTAATAGTGGTAATGTACACTCTAGATTTGAGATGTATATGTATGTGTGATATATTGTGGCCATATATGGCATAATTGGTTTCGTTGAAGTGTAGTTTAAGGAGACTATACCAAGATTTATTTAGCATGTACCTAGTATGAACATTCGGGACGAATGTTTCTAATGGGGGAAGAATGTTACACCCAGTATTTCCAAGGCAATGAGATGAGAACGTACGAAGAAAATTGAGATTTGAATTTCGGAAGGAAAGAAGGATTACTTTTCTTAAGGAAAAATCTCGGGAATTTGTAAAGGAAAAGGTTTATTAATTGGAATTCGGTTCTCAAATTTGGTATTTGAGACTTTTGGAATATATTGGAATTATGGATTTTTATTTTCGGATTTTGGTCATATGGGGCCCACCCGGGAAATTTTACGGTTTTGTGGGGCCCACAATATTTTGAGATATTTTGGCCAATTATGGATTTTTGGGTGTTGAAATATTTTTTTTACCAATGAGAGGGTGACATGTGGCACCCCCTTTGACTATTTGACTTGGTCTTGGAAGATATTTTGGAGACAAGTGGAGGTGGGTCCCACTCCACTTGTCTTGCTACACTTAGGCCCTCCACTTGTCAAACATCCAACCGTTGAGATACATTATATACACATAGAGGCTTGCAAGACTTAGCCATATACATTTTCATCCAAGAAAGCTCTCATCTCTTTCCCTCTTCTCTTATGCTCTCGGCCAAGGTTGGCAGATTTCAGACAACTTTGGAGAGGTATATATCCTGGTATACGAGGAGTATTTAGGTGTTTTAAAAGCCTAAAATGAATTTTGTCGAGTCTAGTTTCCAACGCAACAAACCGTTCGTCGATCGGACATCGGAGTAAAGAGTTATGGACGTCACAAGTTCAGCTGACAAAACAGTGAGCAAAAACGCTACACTAGGTCGAGAATAGAGGGTGAAACCCTAGGGGTTCCGTAGACTTTTTGGTGATGGAATGTGAAGGGAAGTTGCTCCTAAGGTTGTAGGGGATACATATATGTGATTGTATCTTGAAGAAGTGGTGCAAAACGAAAACTACGGGCCATTGTTGAGCATTCTGCCCGGGACATTTTTGGGCACAAAAATGAGGTAATAGTTCTTCAAAAAATAAAGTAATTGGATATTACTTATTGTTATAATGTATAGATGAATTCATGTTAAGGAATAAATTGAAAATAAGATGTGTATGAGGTAGATATGTTGTTGGCCGATTTGAGACAATTTTGTGACCTTGGTTTCTTTTGTTATATGGTTGTTGTTATCCACACTTGTCGTATGTTAAAATAAGGTAATATGGTTGTTGATAAGTTGGTATGTCATATATGGAAGTGTTGGAACTCGAATTGGAATAAAATGAATTAAGTAAAGAGTTATCGGATTGTAGTTGTTTTAGCCGAAAAACTGCCCAAAACTATTAGACGTTGTCGTATCATTTTATGGACTGTTTTGGGGGTGTGGTTATGCTGGAAAAATCAGCCCTAATATGCATGTTTAAGTGTAGTAGTTGCTCATGAAAGTCATAAGGAAATAGGGGTGTGGAAAGGTGTTGAAACGCTTCACATTTTACCCTCGTTATTGTTGGATTACGGACTGTTTTTATGGGCTGATTTGTGGACTGTTTTGTATAACTGTGGGACAGAATTTTACACGTCCAGTTAGGCGTGTAATCCCCTTTGGCTAACTGTTGGTTGCGCCTTAAATGTGGCTTGTTGGTTGATGAATACGGGCCTCAGAAAAGGTGGAAAAGTACGTAGAAACAAAGGAAGTGCTGTCCGATTTTCCGTAGAATTAGAGGACAATTATTTGGTATAAGTCTTATAATAGTAAGTATGATATTGATAGAAGTAATATGGACATTTTAGGTTGAAGTACTACGTGTAGCAGAGTCTACTTTGCTTAAGGAATAGCCGATGAGGTTGAAGTACTTCAGAGCATTTTGCTACTTGTCGTATGGGTTAGTCGTCACGAGGTATGTGAACTTCTTCTTTCTATAGACATGAGTATTTTTGTGGTATACTTTCCTTGTTGTTAGGAGTATACATGACTTGTTGTTTGAAGTATACTTGCCTTGTTGTTAGGAGTATACATGACTGGATATTTGAGGTATACTTGCCTTGTTGTTAGGAGTATACATGATTTGTTCTTGAGTATACTTTCTTTATCATAGGAAGTATTCATGTTATTGATTTTATGCTAAAGGCATGTCTAGAATATTCCTAAGTTCTTACCAAGTCTTATGTGGGATGTTGGTAAGAGTCGTTAGGAAGTATTTGAGTCAAGTGACCTTGCTAATTTACTACACTAATGAGAATAGGTATCGAACAAGCCATTGCAGCGTTAATGAAAATGTATCGACAATCAATTATATTGAAATGAGTAGAATTCTCCATCTGCATAGAAACTAAGATAAGACAAAATTGTATTACATTTTCTAGATCATGGCTGATTTAACAAGATCGTTATAAACGAGAATAACCTATTCGCGACTCATAAAAGTATTAATTTTGTAAGTACATGAAGCTTGATTTTTGAAAGTACTTGGGACTTGAATTTCGAAAATGTGTAGTAACTCATTTTGAAAAGTATATGTTACTTGATTTAAAGAGAGTAAGTGACTTGATTTGAAGGCATAAGTTACTTGGTCTTAAAAGTATAAGTTACTTGAGTTTTAAAAAGTAAGTAACTTGGTTTTAATGGTGAAAGTACTTTTGGGTCCAACGCCCTAATATTTCATGAAACGATTCTTTTATGAAGAATAGATGTACAAAGTACTTTGGGTTCAATTCCCTTACGTGGCATGATAATGCCTTGGTTTTTATAAAAAGGAAAGAGGTAATGGTGCGTTAGTTGCCTAAAAATGAAGTGGTTATAACGGCGTTATGGAAAGTTTGTTATAACAAGTTTTAGTGGAAAGTCAAGGGATGGTTTAAATTGTTTTAAGGAAATCGTGCGAGAATGTCCATGATTAAGTCCTTAATATAATACATGATATGTGGCACTTTGATGTTCAAGATGTTTTAAAGTAACACGTGAGGTCTAGTGCCTTGATTTGCCAAAACCATGTCTTAGAAGGATACTTGGTACGATAAGTGTCTCGATTTTCTAAATGATGGTTCCAAAATGATACATGTATTGGATCCTACTTCCTAGCGATACATGTAGTACTTGGGATTTCCTAAAATGGAAATTTAGTTCATAAAGTGAATGTACGGCTCACATACATTGTCATAATGGACTTTAATCCTTAGTAAAGCAGGGTGTGTTAGTGCCTTGATAGTACTTTGGCTTGCTTAAATGATAGTTATTCTATTTTGTGTCTTGATAGTACTTTGGCTTGCTTAAATGATAGTTATTCTATTTTGTGTCTTGATAGTACTTCGGCTTGCCTAAATGGTATTGTCTTGATTTGTTAAAAAGGAAAGGCATGGTATTGTCTTGATTTGTTGAAAAAGAAGGCATGGTATTGTCTTGATTTGTTGAAAAAGAAGGCATGAAAATTGTCTTGGTTTGTTAAAATGATGGTTTATTCATTTTATGATGTTGAGAGTCAAATATTATCTTAACTTGCATATGTTGTTCATGATAGCCATTGGTGCTTTATGAGTATAAATGCGGGGTAAACCCCCAAGACTTTATATACCTCTTGAGTATAAATGCGGGGTAAACCCCCAAGACGTTATACACCTCCTGAGTATAAATACGGTGTAAACCCCCAAGACGTTATACACCTTCTGAGTATAATTGCGGGGTAAACCCCCAAGACATTATACATCTCCATGGATTTGCTACCCATGATGCGAGCATGACGTATATGCTCATTGTCGGCCCGTAGGGCCTAAGCGGGTGAAATAGTCCCTGCGGGTGAAATAGTCCTATGCGGGGCAAATTGTCCTATGCGGGTCCACAAGACCCTTGCGGGTGAAACAAATCTGCGAGTAGGTTTGCGTAATGATACTACGGGCGGGTGGCCCTAGATTGATCATAAGCTTCCTATTTTAAAGCATGTAAAGTTTACTCTCATTGTTAAAAAGGCACAGTGTGCGGGTAGTTGTATGTTATACTTGTTACATGCTGATAGTGATGTTGTATTCCACGAGCATGCTTATGTGATATTATATGCTGAGGGTAGGTGTCCCGGATTTTGACATGGCTTTCATATTTGAAAGTGGTGCGGTGTTACAGTAGTACAGTGATACAAGATACAGTTGGCTCTGATTTTTATATGACACGGTAGGATCTGGTATTTGATTTCCATACTTGCCCCTGTCATTCCTTGTATAGTTATGGACTTAATTGTTGTACTTTATTTCCGTTCCATACTTAGTACTTGTTGTACTGACCCCCTTCGGGGGCTGCGTTCATGTCCGCAGGTTTAGGTACACAGTTGTGGATCCGCGAGCTTAGGATCCTCGTTCAGCATTTTGAGATAACTCCAATGTTCTGGAGCTTGTCATTATGGCTAGGTATATTCAGGGGTACGGCGGCGCCTTGTCCCGTCATAGTATTTGTTTAAAATCTTAGAGGTCTGTATTCATATGTGGGCTGGACTGGCTAGAGTTGTATTTACATTATTGAATAGTGTAGACCTTTTTGGGTGATTTATATTATGGCAGCCTTATCGGCTTTGCATTTGTTTTATGAAAAAAAAAAACGAGTGTTATTTATCTTCCGCGGTTTATTGTGTTGTATGAATAGAAGGGTGCCCAGGTAGGGCAACAGTCGCGGGCCCGGGGTTCGGGGCGTGACAGGTTCTATATTGGGGTTGAGTGTTTATATTACCTTAACAGGAGTATAAAACGGCTTAGTTAACCTGCTATCTCAAAATAGAAGAAGAACCATAATTAATTGCATTAACAAGTAAGATGAACGGATAATTGAGGAGATTTGGAAGCCCTATTTCCACCATATCTGAAGTAAAACAAAGTAATTTAGTTAGCATCCATAATTATAGTTATAATCAATTCATCAATTATCGGTCACCAAATAGATACCATAGAATAAAATTTGATAATTGGACACTAATCCCTGATGATGATAACTCGGCCTTCTAGACTATATTACTTGTCACGACACGTGCACTTGCGTTAGTGTGTGCATAAATCGCGCATCAAGTTTTGGCGCCGTTGCCGGGGATTGGCGTAGTTCAATATCATTTTATCTATTCTTAATTTCTAATTTGGTTTTTACTTTTGTTTTTTTTAATTTTATACTATATTTTTCTCTTTTATTCGTGAAACCCGTGCGCCGTGATCCGTTTGTTGATTTTGATCTGTTGCAGGCATCTAGTTTATGCGAAGGAGAAAAGGAGCAGATACACTTGTCCTTTTAACCCGGAGATTGAAAAGACTTGCAAACAGAATAGGAGAAACAAACGAGTTTTGGCCTTAATAGCGATGGGGGGTTTGCAGAACAATAATGAGATGAACGAAGGGTTAGGTGATCTTCAACCTAACCAAAAGATGCCCCGGAGGTTACCAATGGATGTGGAAGAGAGGGTCTAGGTCCAAGCTGAGAGGAGCTTGAGAGATTATGTGCTTCCAAGGGTGAATGAAGCACAAACATGCATCAGACTCCCAGTAATAGGAGCAAATAATTTCGAAATCAAGCCTGCGATCCTGAGTATGGTGCAGAATACTGTTCAATTCGGAGGGTTGCCATCGGAAGATCCTCACATGCACATAGCGAACTTCTTGGAATTGTGTGCAACTTTCAAGTACAATGGCGTTACTGACGCCGCCATCCGATTGAGGCTCTTTCCCTTCTCACTCAAGGATAGAGAGAAAGTTTGGTTGAACTCCATGCCGACAGATTATATATTCACATGGCAGGAGTTGGCACAAAAGTTTTTAGCAAAGTTCTTTCCACCGTCCAAAGCCGCTAAGCTGAGAGGGGAGTTGAACAATTTTTATCAGGCTAATGGAGAGTCATTCTATGAGGCTTGGGAGAGATTTAAAGATTTGCAAAGGAAGTGTCCACATCATAGCATTAAGCTGTGGAATTTGGTCCATATTTTCTACAATGGGCTAAGCGGGACCACAAGAACTATCATTGACGCAGCCGCAGGTGGAACTTTCATGAGGAAGACAGCACACGAAGCCCATGATTTGTTAGAAGACATGGCCACCAATAATCATGTAACAGAGGACAGGGGGTGAGTGGAAGAAGAGCAATAGGAGTTCATGAGATTGATGTCATCACAGCATTAAATGCACAAATTGCTCTCTTGACCAAGCAACTGCAACAGAACACAATGTCAGTGAATGCAGTTCAAATGCCATTGAGTTGTGAGATGTGTGGAGGTCCACATACCTTTGATAGGTGCCCATCAGCAGACCCCAACAACATCTCGATCGAGCAAGCAGAATGCCAAGCAGTAGGGAATTATGAAAGGCCCCAGAACAACCCCTATTCAAATACCTATAATCCAGGGTGGAGGAATCACCCTAACTTTTCATGGAGGGGTGATCAAGGGCAGTAGAACCAATTTCGAGGCCAATACCAAAATCATCAACCATTCACTCAGGCCTCATCTTCACAACAATTCAGTGCACCTGCTCAACAAGAGAAGCCATATGAGTTAAGAGCATCCCTGTTGACACTCACCAACTCACAGACCCAGTTCATGGCAGAGACCAGATCCTCTATCAGGAATTCGGAGACGCGGGTGGGACAACTAGCGAAGATGGCAAACAACAGGCCACAAGACACTTTGCCTAGAAATACAGAGATGAACCCCAGAGAACAGTGCCAAGCGGTGCAGCTGAGGAATGAAAAATAGTTAGAACAGCTTACACCCCAGCCTGTAGTTGAACAGAGAGTAGATGCAGAGAGGGAGAGGGTTACTGAAGACAACCCTATGTTAGATAAAGTTCCAATAGTCCCAGTGAGGGAATACACTGAGAGGATTCCTTACCCGCAGAGGTTGCAAAGGAAAGTGGTTGATAAGCAATTCTCCAATTTCTTGGAGGTATTCAGAAAGCTACACATTAACATTCCGTTCATTGAGGCATTGGAGCAAATGCCTACTTATTTTAAATTCATAAAGGAAATTGTTATACCCCATATTTCCAGAGTATGTACGTGAGGGCGTACGTACAAAAGTTTAAGCCTTAAGTAGGCAAATGGACGAAATTTGTTCACAACTAGCGAAAGAATTGTTTTCCGACGAAACGTTTTCCGGACTTTGCGAAGGGAAAATTGCGGTTGCAACATTTATTATTTTTGCGGATTTTTCCGAGAGATAAAATATTTTGGACCAACGAGAGGGCGACACTTGTCACCCTCAAGTGGGCGGGATGGTGGACGAAAGATGGCACGTTTTTTTGGCCTAAAGCTTTGGTCAAGGTTAGGTATGATATTTTGTGATATTTGTGTGGTAGATAGATAAGGTGGGACCCACACACACTTTTCCAAATCTCCACCCTCCACTTGCCCTCCACTTGCCTTAATCTTGGCCATTGGTTTCCCTATAAATACCCCTCAAGTGCAAGACTTATTCTTCATCCTCACTTGATAAATTCCAAGGCAAAAATCCCTCTCCCCCCTTAGTGTAGTTTTCGTCCAAAGTCCCCCTCCCCCTTTGAGAGGCCCTCGGCCGAAACCCCCCTCTTTCCTTGAGTTGATCTCGTGAAATACCCCCCCCCTGGTAGAAAAGTATTCTCCAAGTGTTGTTACTATGCCAAAATACCTTGGCCCAAATACCTTGTAGAATTCCCAAAGTTACCTCTATACTAAAAGCCCGGAAAATACTACTATACTTCCTTTAGTCACTAAACGAAACCCTGGGGAAAAATCTTCATAGTAGGTTGAAGTATTAAGTAGAAGTTGTGTAGAACTTCTAAGGGTTTCTTGGAGCGTATTGGAGCGTATATAATAGGAGCTAAACCTTGCTCAGGATCGACTTTTTAACTTGGATAATTTTGGGCTTATCGAGGTAAATACTCTTACCCTTCTATTGTAATTGGAAATTACATACTGTAGTAGTATAGAATTGAGTATAAGACGTATATAAGGATGGTATAAAAGAAGATAACTGAACTGTACTTACATAGGACTGTATTTACAGTAGACTTGTTGTTATACCCCGTATTTCCAGGGTATGTACGTGAGGGCGTACATATATAAATTTGAGCCTTAAAGATTAGGCAAGAATGAAATTTTGTGCACAAGTACCGAAAGGAGTCGTTTTTCGACGAAACGTTTCCACAGCTTTCGTAGGGAAAATTCCGGCTATGTCATTAATAATTTTTGCGGATTTTTCCGAGAGACGAAACATTTTGGGCCAACGGGAGGGTGACATGTGTCACCCTCACATTGGAAGCAAGTGGACGGCAAAGGCTAGTCAAGGGCACGTTTTTTGTGCCTTGGGTTAGGTAGGATATTTGTGCAAGTTGGTGTGGTAGATGGATAAGGTCCACATGGTTAAAATCTAGCCGTACACTTGCATGGCACTTGGCTTGATCTTGGCCATTGGTTGGCCATTGCTTGACCTATAAATACCCCTCTAAGTTGAAGACTTTCTTCATCCAAAACTTGAGAAATTTTTCTAAGTCTCAAATACTCCCTCCCCTCTTGTGTAGTTCTCGTCCAAAGAGTCTTTCCCCCCTTGAGTGAGGCTTGGCCGAGGCCTCCTCCCCTCATGTGCTAGCCTGGGTACCCCAGCCTAGTTGTTTTCGTATAATACCCCCCTTTGTGGTATAGAAATACTCTCCAAGTATTGTTATAATGCCCAAATACCTTGTAGTATTCCCAAGGTTACACTTATACAAAAGCCCAGAAAATACTATTATACTTTCTTTAGCCACTAAACGAAACCCTAAGGAAAATCTTCATTGATAGTTGAAGTATTTAAGTAGAAGTTGGTTAGAACTTCTAAGGGTTGTTTGGAGTGGATTGGAGCACTCGGAGTAGGAGCTTAACGTTGCTCAGGAGCGACTTTATACTTGGATAATTTATGGGCTCATCGAGGTAAATACTACTATCCTTCTAGCGTAATTGGAAATTACATACTGTAGTAGTATAGAAATGAATATAAGATTCATAGAATCTAAAAATTGAACTGTAATAGAAGGATATTACAGAAAAGACTTGAACTGAAATCACTTCAGAAGAATATAAGTAGAAGTTAAACTGTACTTACATAGGACTGTATTACAGTAGACTGATAACCTTTATTGGTTGAATGTTTTGCAAGTAGCATGTGCTACTTAGAAGGTGGACAAGGCTAGCCGGGTTATAGCCGTGGAGCGTTTTGCTTATAGTCGATAATCGTCGCGAGGTATGTGATTCTTCCTATACTCTTGAGCATGATATTTTAAAAGGAAGATATATATAGTACGACAATGTCTTTTGACTTAAGCCTGAATAATATATAGTACGGTAGACGTACGTGTGCTAATTGAACGTAGTTGTACGGCAATGTCTTTTGACTTAAGCCTGAATAATAAGAATTTTGAAGTATTTCAAAATTGTTAAGAAACCATTTTTGAAAGAAGAGTAACACTTGGTTTTAAAGGTTTTAAAAAGAGTTATACTAGCTTTATGGGAGTTAGGTATAACGTCTTAAGAGAGGTAAAGAAGATGGTTTACTGATTTTAGAAGTTAAGAGACTTGATCTTATAAGATAAAAGACTTAACTTAAATGAATTAATATGGATTTTGTGTGAAACCTCATTCGTGAGTAATGAGTACTTGGTTTTTAAAAGGAATAATGTTTCTTGATTTGAAATCAGAATGTGTATCGATAAATCACTGCAGCGTTAATAAAGGAAAATGTATTGAATAATTAAGTATTATTAAAACCAGTAGAAACCTCCATCTGCATAGAAGCTAAGATGAGACAAAATGATATTACATTTTCTAGATCATGGCTGCTTAATAAGATTGATTATGAACAAGATTAACCTACTCAATTATGGCATATGTTACTCTATTGTTTTAAAAAAAAGATTAAGACATTGAACTATGAAACTTTTCTAAAAAGAGACTTGCGTAATTGAAATTAGGCAAACTGGAACTTTTAGGGAAAAGGAAGGCATTGTGTTGTCTTAAAATGGTTTAAAACATAAAGTGTTATAACAGCTTTATGGGAAGTTGGTTATAACGACTTTATGAAAACAAAAGAAGGGTTTTATCATTTGTTTTAATGTGGTAACTTGACTTTTAAAAAGAGAAGTATTTTGGTCCAAAAAGAAGGCATGGTATTGCCTTAATTTGGTCTTAAAAAGGAAAGTATGAAAGTTGTTTTGGTTTAAAAAAATATAAGTCACACATTTTTATATACTACGTATCGGGTGACTTTCGTAAAAGGAATGAATCTCTTAAAAGGAATTTAACATCGTAGTACTTAGGTTAAAATCAGACTTTGACATAAAATGAAAGTACCTCGAGTTGTGTGTAACTTGCCTATGCTTGTTGTTATGAAACTTGACCATGTTACGTGTGATAGCCTTGTTGTGCAAGTATCGCTTTCTACTCGACTACGGTTCATCCGGAATGTATTTCACTCGACCACCGGTTCATCCGGAATGTATTTCACTCGACTCACGGTTCATCCGAATGTATTTCACTCGACTACGGTTCATCCGAATGTATTACACTCGACTACGGTTCATCCGGAATGTATTCCACTCGACTACCGTTCATCCGGGAATGTATTCCACACGCTTTCTATACCGGGTCCATAAGATGGGCCGAGACACATTATACGTATCACATGATTTGTACCTAGATCGCGGTGAGGAAGAAGTTCCACGCGTGAGGATGACTTTGAGGCGTGAGTCACCGACTTGACATAATCGCTTTTATGTTGTGAATCGTAGTTTGTTATCATACATGTCTCCCGCTTTATATAGACTATTATGATTTCATTTATGATTCTGATTCACATACTTGGTACTTGTTATCGACCTCCTTCGGGGCCGCGTCATGCCGCATGTAGAAGTACCGCTGTCGATCCGCGTTAGGATCTCATTTCGTCTTGGGAAGCTCCGCCTTCTGAGGCTTATCTTTGGTATGTTACCACAGTCCGTAGTCCTTGTACATTCAGTGGTATGGCGGGGCCCCGTCCGTCATAGTTGTTGTATAAATCTTAAGTGCAGAGGCTCGCTGTGGGCGGGGTTGTAAGGATTGTAATCGCTCAAATGTTTATATATATATATATATGTTGAAAGACAACCGCTTTGGTTGCCTATTTTCTTTCATCTTAATCCATGTCTATTTACATGTTTAAGTTTTATTTCCATTGGTTTTCTCGATGTTGTATCACTAGGGTGCCCGGTAGGCACGACCACGCCCGGTTTGGTCGTGACAAAAGTGGTATCGAGCGATTAGTCCTCGGAAAGTGTCTACGCACCGTGTTCAGTAGAGTCTTGATTATCGATGTGTTGTGCACCACATCTATAATCGTGAGGCTATAGGACATTTAGGATTGGTTTCCATTCTTCTCATTACGAGATCGTGCCTTAGAGCCGTGTGATACGTTGGACCCTCCGGCGTATTCCTTTCCTTTACGATTATGCCCACGTAGGCAACCTGTGCCCAGATGGGCAAGGCGATCGAGGAGTCATTAGTGAGATACAGAGGAGTACGAGGCGCAGCCCGGCCAAGACTGAGACAAGCTTCCGACGGCGGTTTCGCGACGCCGCAAAGACCAAAGAGAGTTTAGAGCCGCAGCAGTGGTCGCTGAGACTACAAGACTGAGCCTCCACCCCACACCGGAGCAGATGAGACGGGTACAAGGAGATGGCCGCCATCGCCGTGGTCGTGGCAGATATGAGGATAGGCGGACGCAGCAGATTCCCCAGAGCACCCGTAGTTCACCCCGGCGCACATGTTATACCGTATTTCCGAGTATGTACGTAGGCGGCGCACGCAAAAGTTTAGCCTTAAAGTTAGGCCAAGTTCGAAAATTGTGCACATCTCGCTAAAAGAATCGTTTTCCGACGAAACGTTTCCATAGCTTCCGTAGGGAAAATTCCGGCTATGCCATTTCTAATTTTTGCGGATTTTTCCGAGAGACGAAATATTTTGGACCAACGGGAGGGCGACACTTGTCACCCTCCAATTGATGGACTTGAATCGTCCATTGGACGAATTGGACTTTGGATGGCACGTTTTTTGTGCCTTTGCACAAGTCAAGGAGTTGGTAGGATATTTGTGTGTAGTAGATAGAATGGACACTTGCCCTAATCTTGACCTTACACTTGCCTTGCACTTGGCTAAATCTTGGCCATTGGTTGGCCATGTCTTGACCTATAAATACCCCCTTAAGATGAAGAGTTCTTCATCCACAAATTCCATTCCAAGTCTTGAAAATCCTTCCCTCTCCTCAGAGCCTTTTTCCTCCAACACACCCCCCCTTGGAGTGAGCTTGGCCGAGGCAACCCCTCCCCCTAGCCTAGCCGAAATCTACCCCCCCTCCCTTGGTAGAAAAGTTGCCTTCTAGTATTGTTATAATGCCCAAAATACCCTAGCCCAAATCCCTTAGTACTTAGTAGAAGTTGTGAAGAACTTCTAAGGTTTCTTGGAGCTATCTGAGCGCATAACTTAGGAGCTAAGCCTTGCTCCGGATCGACTTATATCTAGGATATTATTGGGCTTACCGAGGTAAATAATCCTAACCCTCTTTTGTATTAGAGAATGCATACTGTAGAAGCATAAGAATAAGTATTAAATACTTAGAAGAATATTAAAGAATAGTATTGAACTGTTATCACAGTAGAAGGGTTTAAAAGAAGAATAATTGAACTATACTTATATAGGACTGTTTTCACAGTAGACTTATATGGCTCACCGGGTAGGGAAGTCGCTGACTTTCCGTAGAATTGTGAACCCTCTGTTTAGAATGACCTTGAGTAGTCTAGACTTTGATAGATGTGCGTGACTATTATAGTCGATTCTCTGCACGCGACATATTCAACTCGCGGAGGTTTTCACGGAAGGTATGTGATTCGTCCCTAAAGCATGATATTTTAAAATATATATAGTACGATAGACGCATACGTGTTAATCGAATAATAACTACGGCAATGTCTTTTGACTTAAGCCCGAATAATACTTACGCAATGTCTTGCGACTTAAGCCTAAATGATAAAGATCTTAAAAGTCTTTCAAAAGAATTATAACACGACAGAAGAAGAATAGTTGTTTTTAAAACAAGAAGCTTAAGGGTTATACTAGCTTTATGGGAAGTTAAGTATAACAGCTTAAGTTTTATAAAAAGGAACAGTTTACTTATGTGTTTATAAAAGACTTGTATTTGAATTCTGAAAGGCATAATAAGATGGTTTTGATGAGTAGACTTATTGTGATGCTATGTGTTAGTATCTTGTAACGTTTGTGTAAAGAGGTCATTCTTACTTATGCTTATGTTGTTTAAACTATGGCTGTTATGTTAGTACTATATCACTCACCTCTTGAGATGGTGCAGGGGTTGCCGCCTCCGACGCGGTAGACTCAGCCGTGCAGGACCATGATTCGAGAATACCTACGCGGTCCAGGGGCCTATGCGAGCTACGAGAGTTCCGTGTTAGTATGCGGGTTATGCCTCACGCGGTCTACGCCATGCGACAATGAGTCCAGGCGATCGCCGAGGAGAGCTACCCTCGATGCGGGTATACCTCATGCGCCCACGTGAGTGGCCTACGCGACTACGGAGTCGTGATTAGGCTTGCGGAATGATAATATGGGCGAGTGGCCCGCTTCGATCATTCGCGGCCTAGAAAAGACACATACGATTTACCTATTGTTGCTCTTGTTTATGATGTGGCACTATGCGCATACTCGTTGTTTCATACATACTTGCAAAACTGATTTTAAAATGATATGTTTTCATTTAAGTACTTTACGATTTCACATACTTAGTACCGCCAGATCGACCTCCTTGGGCCGCGTTCATGCCGCAGTGGGCAAGGTGTGCTAGATCCACATCCTTAGGATCTCTTGCGTTGGTGTCGAGCTCCATCTTCTCCTGAGGCTCTACTGGGTATGATCTCCTGTCAGAGATAGTTTTGTATGAATAGGGTATGGCGGCCCTGTCCCGCCATAGTTGTTTATTTCCTAGAGTGCAGAGTCATGTTGTACAGTTGAGATGTAACTGCAAACCTTGGTTTATGTATATATGCCGAAAGGCAACCCTTTTCTCAGAAACTGTGTATCATTCACAATTATTTCATGTCTTGTTTATATTCCGCTGATTTTCTCTGATGTATGACTACTTGGGTGCCCGGGTAAGGCACCAGTCACGGGCCCCGGAACGGGTCCTGACAAAAGTGGTATCAGAGCAGTTAATCCTCGGAAAGTGTCTACAGACCGTATCTAGTAGAGTCTTGATTATCGGTGTGTTGTGCACCACACCAATAATCAGGAGGCTATAGGATATTTAGGATTGGTTTCCATTCTTCTCATTCTGAGATCGTGCCTTAGAGTCGCGGTTATAAGTCGACCCTTCTAACGTATCCCTTTTTCTCAGAATTATGCCTCCACGTAAGGCAACCCGCCCGGGCAAGGCGCGCAGGAGCCGCCACGGACACCGAGAGTTACGAGGGTTCAGGCCCAGTCTATACCTCAGACGGCGAGTTCTATGACGCCGCCGGCCCCAGCAGAGACCACAGTACCCACACCTCCTATCCCACAGCCTGGGGCAGAGGAGTTAGGGTACAAGGAGATGGCCCAACTATTGGCGTGATCGTGGCATACGAGGACAGCCGGATGCGAAGCCCAGCCCCACCCGCATTCCGTGGTTCACCCGAGGCGTAGAGTTTGAGGCTACGAGACTTCGAGTTGTAGCCCGCGAGTTTTACTGTCGAGGCCGAGGATGATCCGCAGGAGTTCATCCGTCGCCTACAGAGGATTTTGAGAGTGATCAGGGCGTCGGAGACCGAGTCCGTGATCTTTGGTTCACATAGGCTGCGTGATACCGCAGTCGATTGGTTTGATTCGTGGGAGTTATCCCGGGGAGAGCACGCGTCCCGCCTACTGGGATGAGTTCTCGAGGCTTTCTCACTCACTTCTTACCTCCACAGATGGCGAGGGCGCGGCCGATAGATTTTTACCGCGAGGCGCAGAGGACGACCGCTGGGAGTACAATGTCGAGTTTGATTCATTGGCTCGATATGTCCCAGCGTTGCAGCGAATATGGAGGATAGGTGCACCGCTACGCCACCGGGCTAGATGATTATATGGCCGAGTCATGCGGGTGTTTCTCACCGTATGGACATTACCCGTATCGCAGCTCACGCCTGACGCGGCGAGCGCAGAGGCCGACGAGTTGATGACAGCAGAAGAGGCGGGGCGGTCGGTCTTCTCGTGGCTATCGTGGGCGGCCTCGCAGCAGCCTAGATTTGCACCACGCCCACCAGAGCACTCCCGCACCGCCCTCAAGACAACCAGAGTATTCGAGGGCGCACTGGGGCCCTGTGGCTTCGACGCCGAGTAGCAGAGGTATCGCCGACGGACCACCTCAGTGTGGCCGATGCGTAGATCCCATTACGGAAGTGTGGTGCCGCTTTGGGAGCTTGTTACGCCAGTGGCCGCAGGTCACTTTGCAGGATCGTCCGACCGGGCAGCGCGGTGGTAGGCTCACCAGTTCTGTTGCCGCTTCATCATCTCCTACGATTACTCGCCCGAGGCGTGGTACTCATGGGTCGCCAGGTCGCGCAGAGGTCGTGGCTCGGGTCGATTCTAGCGGTCCTCGAACCGCATTTATGCCTTGTCCACCGGCAGATCGTGAGGCCTCACCGATGTCGCCACAGTACCTTATCGATCTCCGATTATGATGTGTATGCCTTGATAGATCCGGTTCTACTGTCCCTATATATCTCCCCTTGTTGCTAGTAGGATAGGGATAGAGCCTGAGTCCATAGACCCTTTCGAGGTAGCTACGCCAGTGGGTGATTCGGTGGTAGCTCGGCGGGTATATAGAGCTTGTCCTGTGACCATTTACAGTCGTCAGACCCTAGCCGACTTGATAGAGTTGGAGATGATTGACTTGATGTGATCATGGGATGGATTGGCTAGCTTCTGCTACGCCAATGTAGATCGCAGAGAGAGAGTAGTACGGTTCCAGCCGTGAGGAGCCGTTGTTGAGTGAGGGAGCACCAGACGCCGGCGGGTAGGTTTATTTCCTACCTCAAGGCTAGGAAGATGGTGCGGGGTATATCTACCATCTCGTTCGTGTTTGATCTCAAGTCGCGGTACCAGATTTTCCGTCGGGCCCAAAGGGGTCAGAGAGTTCCCAGACGTGTTTCCAGACGACCTCCCGGGTATCCCTCCTGAGAGGGAGATTGAGTTTTGTATAGACATATTGCCAGACACTCGGCCTATTTCCATTCCGCCATACAGAATGGCACCTGCCGAGTTGAGAGAGTTGAAGGATCGGCAGGGATTTCCGAGAAGCGTCTTCATCGCCTAGTGTTTCTCCCCGGGAGCGCCGTATTGTTCGTGAAGAAGAAGGACGGACGCCGCGCATGTGTTGATTACTGGCGGTGAACAAGGTGACCATTAAGAACGATACCCTTCCCGTGATTGATGATTTGTTCGACCAGTTGCAGGGCGCGAGATGTTTCTCCAAGATTGACCTGCGATCGGGCTATCATCAGGTTCGAGTCAGAGATGTGGATGTCCCTAGGATCGCATTCGACCGTGACGGGCATTATGAGTTCGTGGTCACGTCTTTTGGGTTGACCAATGCTCCGTGGTATTTATGGATTTGATGAACCGAGTGTTCAAACCATTTTTGGACACGCTTGTGATAGTGTTCATTGATGATATCTTGGTTTATTCTCGCCAGAGCGAGCACGCGAGCATTTGAGGATCGTGGCCGGCGCTTCTCCAGACTGCAGATTATACGCCAAGTTTTCCAAATGTGAGTTTTGTTGACTTCGTGGCTTTTCGGGCATATTGTCGGCCGATGGCATTCGAGGATACGCCAAGATCGGCGATCAGACTTGGCCTAGACCTACTACTCCGGCAGAGGTTCGCAGCTCGGGCCTTGCAGATATTATCGGCGGTTCGTGAGAAGTTTGCTTCTATCTCGCACCATTGACTAGGCCGACTCGTAAAGCCAAGTTTCAGTGGACTGATGCTTGTGAGCAGGGTTTCCAGTTGCTGAAAGAGAGACTGACGACCGCCCCCGTTCTTACTCTTCCAGAGGGTCCAGACGGTTATGTTGTGTATTGTGATGCGTCAGGCATCGGGTTGGGATGTGTGTTGATGCAGCAGGGCAAGGTTATAGCGTATGCATCCCGACAGCTGAAGAAACACGAGAGGAACTACCCCACCCATGATTTGGAGTTGGCAGCGGTGATTCACGCCTTGAAGATCTGGAGGCACTACTTGTATGGGGTTCATGTGGATATTTATACAGACCACAAGAGCCTCCAGTATATCTTCACAGAGGAGCCGAACTTACGGCAGACGGTGGTTAGAGTTGCTTAAGGATTACGATGTTGATATCTGTACCACCCGGGAAGGCCAATGTTGGCGTATGCCTTAGTCGTAGGTCGATGGGGAGCCTATCAGATGTGCAGCCAGAGAGGAGGGACATGGTTCGTGATTTGCATCAGTTAGCGAGCCTTGGTGTCCGTTTGATTGATTCTGATAGCAGTGGGGTTCGAGTTCGTGAGGTTGCCGAGTCTTCCATCGCCGGCGAGGTGAAGAGGCAACAGTTCGAGGATCCGCTTTGACACGTTATCGAGATACGCCTTACGTGAGGCAAGGGTCCTTTGAGGTATCACGATGGGTGCTAAGGTTTGAGGCGTGTTGTGTGTTCCGGATGTTTGAGGACTTGGCAGAGTTCTTGGGAAGCACACTACAGCGTTACTCTATCCATCCGTGGTCGACCAAAATGTACCACGACCTTAGATCCGTATTGGTGGGATGGCTTGAAGAGGACGTTGCGAGTTCGTAGCTCGGTGCCCATGTTGTCGCAGTGAAGGTAGAGCACGAGGCACGGTGGTTTGTTGCAGCGATAGAGATCCCGACACGGAAGTGGGAGGTAATCAACATGGACTTCATCACAGATTACCTCGCACTCGGAGGAGACATGATTCTATATGGGTTATCGTCGACGGTCGACGAAATCAGCCCACTTTCTTCCCGTCAGACGACTTTTTCTACCGAGGATTATGCGGACTTTACATCCGAGAGATCGTCGATCGCATGGAGTCCCTATTTCGATCATATCGCATGCAGGAGCCTGGTTTACGCTAACTGGAGGTCTTTCCAGAGGTTAAGGGACGCAGTGAGCTCGAGCATC
The DNA here is from genome assembly GCA_029844215.1 of Przewalskia tangutica. NCBI lineage: Eukaryota > Viridiplantae > Streptophyta > Magnoliopsida > Solanales > Solanaceae > Przewalskia > Przewalskia tangutica. The sequence continues at coordinate 42,168,235 of CM056725.1, read as the reverse complement.
GCATTCCATCCGCAGCAGACGGATAGGCCGAGCGCACTATCCGCACTTCGAGGATATGCGAGCCTGTGTTATCGACTTCGTGGTAGCCGGGAGGATCATTTTCCTCTAGTTGAGTTTGCATATAATAATAGCTACCACCCAAAGATTCGGATGGCGCTATGAGGCCTTGTATGGGAGAAAGTGCAGATCGCCTATAGGCTGGTTCGATGTGGGCGAGGTACGATAGTAGGACGGACTTGGTGCAGCAGTGCGGATAAGGTGAAACTTATCCGAGGCGCTATCGACACTCGAGTCGATGAGTCGATGCAGATCATCGTCGTCGGCATCCGAGTTCGCATTGATGATTGGGTTTTCTCGGTGTCACCCATGGCGGTGTGATGAGATTCGGAAGAAAGGGAAACTCACCAAGGTACATCGGGCCCTATCGATCGTCCGCAGGTAGGCAAGGTTTCCTACGAGTTGGATCCGCCGTCCGATCCGGAGGCGTGCATCCGTGTTTCACGTTTCTATCTTTGAGAGATGTATCGTGGATCCATCTAGTGGTACATCCGATTGACGACGCCCGTGTGACCAGGGGTTATCGTATGAGGAGATTCCCATAGCGATAATCGATCGTCGTTAGGCGTCGCGACGGGAAGGACGTGGCTTCCGCAAAGTCTTGTGGGCGAACGAGCTCGGGAGGAGATGACGTGGGAAGTCGAGGAGGACATGAGGCGTATATCCTCACCTATTCCCCACACCTCCAGGTAATTCACTTTCCTACTTGTAAATTTTCATTATCGTTTATGCCTAAGTGTTGTTTTGTGGCTGTGTGTGGCATTTGCAAACTGTTTAAGTTATGAAGAACCTTACCGTTATCTGTCTTGGGAAGGAACATTCGGGACGAATGTTTCTAAGGAGGGGAGAATGTTATACCCCGTATTTCCAGAGTATGTACGTAAGGGCGTACGTACGAAAGTTTAGCCTTAAAGTTAGGCCAAGTTCGAAAATTGTGCACAGCTCGCTAAAAGAATCGTTTTCCGACGAAATGTTTCCACGACTTAGTAGGAAAATTCCGGCTATGCCATTTCTAATTTTTGCGGATTTTTCCGAGAGACGAAACATTTTGGACCAACGGGAGGGCGACACTTGTCACCCTCCAATTGATGGACTTGAATCGTCCATTGGACGAATTGGACTTTGGATGGAACGTTTTTTGTGCCTTTGCACAAGTCAAGGAGTTGGTAGGATATTTGTGTGTAGTAGATAGAATGGACACTTGCCCTAATCTTGACCTTACACTTGCCTTGCACTTGGCTAAATCTTGGCCATTGGTTGGCCATGTCTTGACCTATAAATACCCCCTTAAGATGAAGAGTTCTTCATCCACAAATTCCATTCCAAGTCTTGAAAATCCTTCCCTCTCCCTTGTAGCCTTTTTCGTCCAACACACCCCCCCCCCTTTGAGTGAGCTTGGCCGAGGCAACCCCTCCCCTAGCCTAGCCGAAATCTACCCCCCCTCCCTTGGTAGAAAAGTTGCCTTCTAGTATTGTTATAATGCCCAAAATACCCTAGCCCAAATCCCTTAGTACTTAGTAGAAGTTGTGAAGAACTTCTAAGGTTTCCTTGGAGCTATCGGAGCGTACAACTTAGGAGCTAAGCCTTGCTCCGGATCGACTTATATCTAGGATATTATTGGGCTTACCGAGGTAAATAATCCTAACCCTCTTTTGTATTAGAGAATGCATACTGTAGAAGTATAAGAATAAGTATTAAATACTTAGAAGAATATTACAGAATAGTATTGAACTGTTATCACAGTAGAAGGGTTTAAAAGAAGAATAATTGAACTATACTTATATAGAATTGTTTCACAATGAGACTTATATGGCTCACCGTAGTGGAAGTCACGCCCGACTTTCCGTAGAATTGTGAACCCTCTGTTTAGAATGACCTTCAGAGTAGTCTAGACTTTGATAGATGTCTGTGACTATTATAGGCTGATTCTCTGCACGCGACATATTCAACTTGGCAGGAGGTTTTCGCCGAGAAGGTATGTGATTCGTCCTAAAGCATGATATTTTAAAATATATATAGTACGATAGACGTACATGTGTTAACTGAATAATAACTACGACAATGTCTTTTGACTTAAGCCTGAATAATACTTACGGCAATGTCTTGCGACTTAAGCCTAAATGATAAAGATCTTAAAAAGTCTTTCAAAAGAATTATAACACAGTTCGAAAGAAGAAGAATAGTTGTTTTTAAAACAAGAAGCTTAAGGGTTATACTAGCTTTATGGGAAGTTAAGTATAACGGCTTAAGTTTTATAAAAAGGAACAGTTTACTTATGTGTTTATAAAAGACTTGTATTTGATTTCTGAAAGGCATAATAAGATGGTTTTGATGAGTAGACTTATTGTGATGCTATGTGTTAGTATCTTGTAACGTTTGTGTAAAGAGGTCACTTTACTTATGCTTATGTTGTTTAAACTATGTTGTTATGTTAGTACTATATCACTCACCTCTTGAGATGGTACCGGGGTTAAGTCGCCTCCGACGCGGGTAGACTTCGGTCCGGGGACCATGATTCGAGAATACCTACGCGGGTCCAGGGGCCTATGCGAGCTACGAGAGTTCCGTGTTAGTATGCGGGTTATGCCTCACGCGGTCTATGCGCCACGCGACAATGAGTCGGGCGATGCCGAGGAGTAGCTACCGATGCGGGTATACCTCACGCGGGCCCACGTGGAGTGGCCTATGCGACTACGGAGTCCGTGATTAGGCTTGCGAATGATAATATGGGCGAGTGGCCTCGCTTCGATCATTCGCACCTAGAAAAGACCATTCTGATTTACCTATTGTTGCTCTTGTTTATGATGTGGCACTTATGCGGTTACCTTGGTTGTTTCATACATACTTGCAAAACTGATTTTAAAATGATATGTTTTCATTTAAGTACTTTACAGTTTCACATACTTAGTACATTCAGATCGACCTTCTGGGCTGCGTTCACGCCGCAGTAAGTGGCAAGGTGTGCTAGATCCACATCCTTAGATCTCTTGCGTTGGTGTCGGGAGCTCCATCTTCTCCGAGGCTCTACTTTGGGTATGATCTCCTGTCAGAGATAGTTTTGTATCAGGTAGTATGGCCCTGTCCCGCCATAGTTGTTTATTTCCTTAGAGGTCTGTAGTCATGTTGTACAGTTGAGATGTAACTGCAAACCTTGGTTTATGTATATATGCCGAAAGGCAACCCTTTTCTCAGAAACTGTGTATCATTTACAATTATTTCATGTCTTGTTTATATTCCGCTGATTTTCTCTGATGTATGACTACTTGGGTGCCCGGGTAAGGCACCAGTCACGGGCCCCGGATCGGGTCGTGACAAGTCAGTTTGAGACTACGGGATTTTCTGAGATGTAACCCGCCAGAGTTTTATGGGTCGAGGCCTGAGGATGATCCGCAGGAGTTCATCCGGCGATTCTGGTCCGCGAGTGATCAAGGCATCGGATACCGAGTTAGTGGTCCTAGGTTCGCATCGGCTGCGTGATACCGCAGTCGACTGGTTTGATTCGTGGGAGCTGTCCCGGGGAGAGAATGCACTTCCAGCTATATGGGACGATTTCTCAAAGGCATTTCTTGCACACTTCTTGCCTCCACAGATGAGGAGGGCTCGGGCCGACAAATTTTTGACGTTAAGGCAGGACGGGTGGGCGGTTAGAGAGTACAATGTGGAGTTCGACTCGTTAGCTCGGTATGTCCCCGCTGTATAGCTGATATGGAGGACAGAGTACACCGCTACGTCACCGGGCTAGATGATTACTTAGCGAGGCTTCAGACGGGTGTAGCTCTCCACCGGCATGGACATTGCCCGCACGCAAGCTCATTCACTAGGATGTGAGGCACGAGAGGTCGCGAAATGACCGAGATCGGCGAGAAGAGGCCGTGACGGTAGGGTCCTTTGGTAACTTTCGAGGTGGACCGCCAAAGAAGCAGTTAGTTATGTACCTCCGCCAAGATGCAGTGGTCCTCCGCGCCTTCGTGACGCTCGGGTATTCGAGCCGGTCGAGCTCCGTGGCTTACGTTCACGGTATACGTGAGTGCTAGCGCCAGGATTCATGCCTCGGTGCACGATGTGGCAAACATCATCCCGGGAATGTCGTTTTTTATCGGTGCTTGTTTCACTGCGCCGTGGCCATGTGACGAGATCGTGCTTATAGGAGAGGTACCGGCAGCTTGGCGCAGCCTACCGGATCAGTGGCAGGTTCATCGCCTTCTACAGCTATGCGCCCTGCAGGGCAGGCCTATGATTAGAGTGGAGCGGTAGGTTCAGGTATATCCCTAACCCTCTAGAGTTTTGCATGCTTGATATGATGATCTTATTGTTGTGTGCTATGCGGATAGCGTTGTGTTATATTGTGAGTTAGAAAACATGGTTAGTTGGAAGAGTAAGTATGGGGGCATGGAAGGTGTGAACCTTAGATTATTTCACGATTGAGACCTTACAGATAAGGTCGTCTTGAGTAAAAGATTCATTTTATGTTTGACTTTTATCAGAGTGCGTAGTATACGTGGGATATATTTGTGTGATAAGTCCATGGGTAGTGTGAAATGGAAGTGGTAGCTTTCATGATGTGAGTTAGTAAGAATTGTTCCGTATCGGGGAGCAAGGGTTTAGCGCGATTGTGGTCGGGTTGAGGGCGTGTTGCGGTCAACCGAGCTTGACATGCGGGGTCGGCCTGGGTGGTCCCGCGGATGGTAGGGTCACGAGGGTGCTAGGCCCAAGTTTAGATGACCATCGTATGAGTTCGTGGATATGTTCGACCAAAATCAGTTCGTGAAGGCCGAGAATGGCCCTAAGAAATCGAGGTTAGTAAGATGACCAAGTTTGGAGGTAGTGACTCGGGTTGGAAACGAAGCGTTGGATCAAGTGTGGTACGTATACTAGAAGAGTTCAAGTGTTCGAGAAGAGTACGACGAGTAAGGGTAGAGGCGAGCATGTATTGCGAGCATAGATATGATCATTTCTTGTGAAGGGAAGGTCACGAAGGATGTATATTTTAGACCTCGGGGATCGCATGCGATCCGGCACCATTTGTTGGGTCACGAGTGACACTAGAACCTCGCGCAAAGTGACAAAAATTTGTGATGTTAGAGGTGTTTCCTCGTGGACTTGGATGTAAGTATTTGCGGGTGTTTCGTGACCGGTGTGGCGATTGTTCTCGTAAGTATAGTAGTGAAAACTATCTCGCGCATGTTTGTTTGAGGCTTAGAAGGAACATTCGACGAATGTTTCAGGAGGGAGAATGTTATACCCCGTATTTCCAGGGTATGTACGTGAGGGCGTACGTATATAAATTTGAGCCTTAAAGATTAGGCAAGAATGAAATTTTGTGCACAAGTACCGAAAGGAGTCGTTTTTCGACGAAACGTTTCCACAGCTTTCGTAGGGAAAATTCCGGCTATGTCATTAATAATTTTTGCGGATTTTTCCGAGAGACGAAACATTTTGGACCAACGGGAGGGTGACATGTGTCACCCTCACATTGGAAGCAAGTGGACGGCAAAGGCTAGTCAAGGGCACGTTTTTTGTGCCTTGGGTTAGGTAGGATATTTGTGCAAGTTGGTGTGGTAGATGGATAAGGTCCACATGGTTAAAATCTAGCCCTACACTTGCATGGCACTTGGCTTGATCTTGGCCATTGGTTGGCCATTGCTTGACCTATAAATACCCCTCTAAGTTGAAGACTTTCTTCATCCAAAACTTGAGCAATCTTTCTAAGTCTCAAATACTCCCTCCCCTCTTGTGTAGTTCTCGTCCAAAGAGTCTTTCCCCCCTTGAGTGAGGCTTGGCCGAGGGCCTCCCCCTCCCCCTTTGTGGTGCTAGCCGTGGGGTACCCCCCCTAGCCTAGTTGTTTTCGTATAATACCCCCCATTGTGGTATAGAAATACTCTCCAAGTATTGTTATAATGCCCAAATACCTTGGCCCAAATACCTTGTAGTATTCCCAAGGTTACACTTATACAAAAGCCCAGAAAATACTATTATACTTTCTTTAGCCACTAAACGAAACCCTAAGGAAAATCTTCATTGATAGTTGAAGTATTTAAGTAGAAGTTGGTTAGAACTTCTAAGGGTTGTTTGGAGTGGATTGGAGCACTCGGAGTAGGAGCTTAACGTTGCTCAGGAACGACTTTATACTTGGATAATTTATGGGCTCATCGAGGTAAATACTACTATCCTTCTAGCGTAATTGGAAATTACATACTGTAGTAGTATAGAAATGAATATAAGATTCATAGAAGAGAATTGAACTGTAATAGAAGGATATTACAGAAAAGACTTGAACTGAAATCACTTCAGAAGAATATAAGTAGAAGTTAAACTGTACTTACATAGATCAGACATTAAGAGATCGATAACCTTTATTGGTTGAATGTTTTGCAAGTAGCATGTGCTACTTAGAAGGTGGACAAGGCTAGCCGGGTTATAGCCGTGGAGCGTTTTGCTTATAGTCGATAATCGTCGCGAGGTATGTGATTCTTCCTATACTCTTGAGCATGATATTTTAAAAGGAAGATATATATAGTACGACAATGTCTTTTGACTTAAGCCTGAATAATATATAGTACGGTAGACGTACGTGTGCTAATTGAACGTAGTTGTACGACAATGTCTTTTGACTTAAGCCTGAATAATAAGAATTTTGAAGTATTTCAAAATTGTTAAGAAACCATTTTTGTTAAGAGTAACCCTGGGTTTTAAAGGTTTTAAAAAGAGTTATACTAGCTTTATGGGGAGTTAGGTATAACGTCTTAAGAGAGGTAAAGAAGATGGTTTACTGATTTTAGAAGTTAAGAGACTTGATCTTATAAGATAAGAGACTTAACTTAAATGAATTAATATGGATTTTGTGTGAAACCTCATTCGTGAGTAATGAGTACTTGGTTTTTAAAAGGAATAATGTTTCATCGATTTGGAAATCGAATGTGTATCGATAAACCATGCGCAGCGTTAATAAAGGAAAATGTATTGAATAATTAAGTATTATTAAAACCAGAGAAACCTCCATCCGCATGAAGCTAAGATGAGACAAAATGATATTACATTTTCTAGATCATGGCCGCTTAATAAGATTGATTATGAACAAGATTAACCTACTCACCTATGGCATATGTTACTCTATTGTTTTAAAAAAGATTAAGACATTGAACTATGAAACTTTTCTAAAAAGAGACTCATGAATTGAAATTAGGCAAACCGGAACTTTTAGGAAAAGAAGGCATTGTGTTGTCTTAAATGGTTTAAAACATAAAGTGTTATAACGACTTTATGGGAAGTTGGTTATAACGACTTTATGAAAACAAAAGAAGGTTTTATCATTTGTTTTAATGTGGTAACTTGACTTTTAAAAGAGAAGTATTTTGGTCCAAAAGAAGGCATGGTATTGCCTTAATGTGGTCTTAAAAAGGAAAGTATGAAAGTTGTTTTTGTTTACTTAAAAAATATAAGTCACACATTTTTATATACCACGTATCGGGTGACTTTTAGAAAAGGAATGAATCTCTTAAAAGGAATTTAACATACGTAGTACTTTAGGTTAAAATCAGGACTTTGACATAAAATGAAAGTACCTTGAGTTGTGTATAACTTGCCTATGCTTGTTGTTATGAAACTTGACCATGTTACGTGATAGCCTTGTTGTGCAAGATCTTGTGTTCTACTCGACTACCGTTCATCCGGAATGTATTTCACTCGACTACCGGTTCATCCGGAATGTATTTCACTCGACCACGGCTCATCCGAATGTATTTCACTCGACTACCGTTCATCCGGAATGTATTTCACTCGACCACGGCTCATCCGGAATGTATTCCACTCGACCACGGTTCATCCGGAATGTATTCCACACGCTTTATCTTTGGGTCCATAAGATGGGCGAGACTGTTATACGTATCACATGATTTGTACCTAGATCGCGGTGAGGAAGAAGTTCCACGCATGAGGATGACTTTGGCGTGAGTCACGACTTGACATAACCGCTTTTATGTTGTGAATTGTAGTTTGGTTATCATACATGTCTCCCGCTTTATATAGACTATTATGATTTCATTTACTGATTTTACGCTTCACATACTTGGTACTTGTTATCGACCTCCTTCGGGCCGCGTTCACGCCGCAGTAAGTACACCTACTGTCGATCCCCGTTTAGGATCTCATTTCAGCGTTGGGAAGCTCCGCCTTCGAGGCTTATCTTTGCATGTTACCCGAGTCAGAGTCCTTGTACATTTAGGGGTATGGCGGGGCCGTCCCATCATAGTTGTTGTATAAATCTTGAGGTCCTTTGTAGGCGGGGTTGTAAGGATTATAGAATCGCTCAAATGTTTATATATATATATATATGTTGAAAGGCAACCGCTTTGGTTGACCTATTTTCTTTCATCTTAATCCATGTCTATTTACATGTTTAAGTTTTATTTCACGGTTTTCTCGATGTTGTATCACTAGGGTGCCCGGTAAGGCACCACCACGGCCCGGTTCGGTCGTGACACTGTGTAGTTTGACGGGTAGGGAAGTGCTGCCAATTTTCCATAGAATAAGGAATCTTGTATCTAGAATTATTGTACAGAGTAGTCTAGACATTGATAGACTTGTATGACCGTTATAGGTTGAAGATCGCGAGTGGCGTATTCTACTCGAAGGTGGAAAAGGCTAGCAGGATTACAAAGATTTTGGAACGCTTTGCTAATTGTGAATCGTCGCGAGGTATGTGATTCTTCATATCCTCTTGAGCATGATATTTTAAAAGAATATATATAGTACGGTAGACGTACGTGTGTTAACTGAACGTGGTTATACTTCGATGTCTTTTGACTTGAGTTTTAAATAATAAAGAATCTTGAAGTATTTCAAAAGAATTAAGAATCGTTTTTGAAAGAAGAGTAATACTTGGTTTTGAAAGCTTAAGAGTTATACTAGCTTTATGGGAAGTTAGGTATAACGTCTTAAGAGAGATAAAAAGAATGGTTTATTGATTTTAAAAGATAAGAGACTTGACTTAATTGAATTGATATGAATTTTATTAAAAAGTGTGAAACCTCATTCGTGAGTAATGAGTATTTGGTCTTTAAAAGAATAATGTTTTACTGATTTCGGAAATGAGAATAAGTATCGAACGAACCACCGCAATAGCGTTAAAGGAAAATGTATTGACAATTAAGTAATTATATTAAAACCAGTAGAAACCTCCATCTGCATAGAAGCTAAGATAAGACAAGATTGTATTACATTTCCTAGATCATGGCTGCTTTAATAAGATTGTTATAAACAAGATTAACCTACTCACAATTAAGGCATATGTTACTCAAATTGTTTTAAAAGAGAATTATGTTATTAAGTGATTAAGACTATGAACTACGAAACCTTTCGAAAATAAGAGACGTGAATATTTGAAATTAGGCAAACTTGAACTTTGGAAAAGAATGTTGTAACTTGACTTTAAAAGGAGAAGTGTTTTGGTCTAAAAAGAAGGCATGGTATTGTCTTAATTTGGTTTAAAAAGGAAAGTATGGAAGTGTGTTGGTTTACTTAAAAACGTTAGTCCTTCTATTTTAATACTACGGGTATCGGGTGACCTTTGTAAAAGAAATTGATCCTTTAAAAAGAATTTAATGTACGTAGTACTTTGGGGTTAAAACCTGGACTTTGGCATAAAATGAAAGTACCTTGAGTTGTGTGTAACTTGCCTATGTTTGCGTGTGATAGCCTTGTCGTGCTAGTATTGTATTTCTATACCACGTCATTTCAAATGGAGGGCTGATTTGTTATGATCTTACTTGGACGCACCGGCAGTGACGGAGGATTCCACGGGTACGCTTCTGTTGATAGTGTTATTCCATGGACTAGCTCTCCATGAGGTTATACTGATTCGGCTTTGGTATCTGGTAGTTGGCTCTCGTACTTGCCCCGAAGTCATGGCTGATTCGGCTTTGGTATCTGGTAGTTAGCCTTCGTACTTGCCCCGTTCAGTTTAGTGGCGAAGTCTCGTGATACTACCGTATCCGTAGTTAGCCCTCAGATTGCCCCGCCACGTGACACCGCTTTGGTATCCGTAGTTAGCTTCATTACTTGCCCCGTGACGCCTTCGTGGTTTGGTTGTATAGTATTGTTAGTACGACTTTGGTATCCGTAGTTAGCTTCGACTTGCCCGCCAGTTGATGACGCGCTTTGGTATCCGTAGTTAGCCTTCGACTTGCCCCGCACGGTTTTATGACTCGTGGGACCCGTGTTTATGTGTACTCTTGGTGTTATTATATCATGATCGCTGGCGGTGGAAAGGTATTCCACGCATGATTGATGTTGAGGCGTGAGACCCATAGTTATATTTGAGTGATGACTTTGAGGCGTGAGTCACGACTTACGGATCGCTATTTATTGTGGATCGTAGTTTGGTTATCATACATGTCTCCGCTTTATATAGACTACTATGATTTCATTTACGTATTTTCGGGCCACATACTTGGTACCTATTGCAGACCTCGACTTCGGGCCGCGTTCACGCCGCAGGTAGGTACACGATCGTTGATCCTCGCCATAGGATCACAGATTCAACGTATTGGAAGCTCCGCTTTCTCCGAGGCTTATCTTTTGGTATAGTCCTGTCATCGTAGGTACTTGTACATCTGTGGGGTATGGCGGGCCCCGTCGTCATGTTGTATAAAAATTCTTAGGTGCAGTAATCACTGTTGTGGCGGGTTTGTAAGGATGTAACTGTTCAAGTTTTTAGTTATATATATGTAAGAAGGTAACCGTTTGGTTGGCCTATTTTATTATCATATCTCTTGTTTCATGTTTAAGTTTTATTTCACTGATTTTCTCGATGTTGTATCACTAGGGTGCAGGGTAGGCACGATCACGCCCGGATCGGTCGTGATGTAAATTCTGGAAAGAAGAAGTTGGCTGAGTATGAGACGGTGACACTGACAGAGGAATGCAGTGCCATCTTGCAGAAGAAATTGCCCCCCAAACTCAAGGATCCAGGGAGCTTCACATTGTCTTGCACAGTTGGCAGGGTGACATGTAATAGGGCCCTTTGTGATTTGGGGGCTAGCATAAATCTTAGGCCCTTGTCTATTTTTAAAAGGTTGGGGTTGGGTGAGGTCAAACCAACCACTGTGAGCTGCGATTAGCGAATGGGGCGATGGTGCATCGAGGAACGATTGAAGATGTCTTAGTTAAGGTGGGAAAATTCTTCTTTCCTGCGGACTTCCTCATCCTTGATATGGAGGAAGATGATGAGATCCCTATCATATTGGGAAGACCATTCTTGACAACCGGGAGAGCCCTGATTAATGTGGAGAAGGGCGAGCTGACACTCAGAGTGGAAAATGAAGAGATGGTGTTCAAGGTGTTCAAACACACCATTAAACCCCCAGTCATGAGCAAGTGTTTTGCAGTTAGCACTGTTAGCACATCGGTTGAGCCAGCACAAGTCAAAGTAAGGGAAATACGTCCGCCAAAATAGGTAAGCAACACTAAACCTCCTCTTGAGAAAAATGAGAAAAAGAAAAACAGAAGGCGGAAGCGAAAAATGTTGATGAAATGGATAGGCTGTGGGGTTACTTTACCCCATGCCTCTTGATAAGGAACTTGTGTCCGACAAAAGACGTTAAAGACAGCGCTACTTGGGAGGCAACCCAAGGTTATTTTTTTTTTTTAGTTTTTTGCAATTTAGTTTTAAATAGAACAGTCTCATGGAAGATATCATTTGCATGTTGTGATGACAGGTACAGGGCCAAGAATTTGGAGGACGAAAACGGAGAAATCAAAAGAAAAACAAATCGGCTCAGCGCCACGGCGCCCAGCAGAGGGCCGTAGCGCCGGAAGTGCAGAAGGGCGCAGAAAGTTCAGCGCCGCGGCACCAAAGTCCAGAAGATCGCAAGAAATTAGACGTCGCGACGCCAAATTAGAGCGCCACAAATGGAAGTTCGGAGGTCGCGAAGTTTGGCGCGCGGCTGATTCTGGTCGCGGCGCCGCGACGAAAAATTTGAATTTCAAAGGAGCCCTAATCCGATTTTCCTCTCTCCAAATCAAAAACCCAAACCTTTCCTCTCTCCAAAACCCACGAAATTAACCCTTTTACCTAAAAATCTTCCACAAACTAAACTCAATCACAATCAAAGTACTTAAATTCCTTACACCCTTAACCATCTTAAACAACAACCCTCATTCCATTGCCTCAATACATCATTAGGAACAAGAAATCTTGAAGAACACCGTCTAAGGTAACCTTTATCACTTTTCTTGAAATCTTCAATACAATCATGGCAGGTAATAGGTTTGGGGAGGTGCTTTATTGGTGGATTGTGTGTGGTGTGTTGAAGTTGGGTGTGAAATTTCGCGGAAGATTATACGAAGTAAGCGTGGGGTGTTGCACCGGTGCCTTGAGTGAAGTTTGGGGGTTGAAGAGTGTTGTAGCTTGCTGATTACATTGTGTGTTTGATTGATAGTTGTTGGGTAATATCACTGAAACAAAGGAAATGCTGCCAAATTTATCTAAAAATGTCTGCCAAGAAGAGGAGAGCTTCCACATCCACCTCCGTCCCTCAATATGATACTACTAGGTTTGTCAGTCAAAAAGCTGAAGATAGATATCACAAACTTAGTACTAGACCCTTGATCCCTGAGAGAGGAATGGAGTACCGAAGGAAGTCATTTGAGGAGGGAGATGCTTATGAGCCTATTCGGGCGATGATAGAGGTCATGGGGTGGAAGAGATTTGTTAATCCAGAAAGAATAGCACCGCAGAACACCGTAATGGTGAAAATAATTTATGCTAACTTTTCGGAGAGGGTAAATGGTAGATGCTTTGTGAGAGGACAATATGTGCCTGTGATGACCGAATTTGTGAATGTGCTATTAAGAACAGTCGATGTTGAAGAAAGAGGCGACGATCGAAGCTATTTCAGAACTTGGTCTAGAGACGCCAACAACATCGACTGAGATGTCGTCGCAAGCACATTATGCTACCCTGGGGCTGAGTATGATATTGCAAGAAATGGATCGAGAGGACTGAGCTTATGTCAGTTCAACAAAACAGCCAAGGGTTGGTTATATTTCGTCAGTGCCCGCTTAATTTCATCGATGCACTTCACCAGAGTGCCAACAGATAGAATAAAAATGATATATGAAATCATGTTAGGGAAGACGATTGACGTTGGGAAGGAGATATTGGAAAACATTGGAGAAACCAGTAGGTTGGTAACTACAGGTGGGTTGGGACATGGATCACTTATTAGCAGCTTATGTTCCAGACATGGAGTCCCAACACTAGCCACTGATACATATGAGAAGGGCCAACCTCCTGAGTCATATGGGATAGTGCATGCCTTCCCAGAACCAATCCCTCCAAAGAATAAAGACGAAGGAGACCCGGCACCACGGCAGCAGATGGCAGCAGAGGGTCATCATGGATGAAGATGAGCCTGAGACAGAGGCTCAGCACGAGGCAGGTAGCAGCCGCCAGCAACCCCCAGAATTAGAACCTCCGATGCCTATAATGGAGCAGTTGCTCATGAACCATAGGAGGATGATGCAGAGCTTTAACATAATGATACTGTTATACCCCGTATTTCCAGAGTATGTACGTATGGACGTACGTACGAAATTTGAGCCTTAAGTTAGGCATTGGATTCGAAATTTGGGCACAAGTGCCGAATAGAGTCGTTTTCTGACGAAACGTTTCCACAGCTTACGTTGGGAAAATTCCGGCTATGTCATTTAGTATTTTTGCGGATTTTTCCGAGCGACGGAACATTTTTGGACCAACGGGAGGGTGACACTTGTCACCTCGTTGGGCAACAAAGAGGAGGCTTGGCCTTGGCCGATTGGTCCCTCCTTTTGTGCCTTGCTTTGTGGCTTGTTTTGTGGAGTGTTTTGTGGAGTGTTTTGTGGGTGCACTTGGCTTGATCTTGGCCTTACACTTGCCTTGCACATGGCTTGATCTTGGCCATTGGTTGGCCTTTGGTTTTGCTATAAATACCCCCTCTCTTTGAAGACTTCTTCATCCACTCTTCACTTGCCTAAGTCTTGAGAACCCTCCTCCTCTTGTTGACTCTCGTCCAAGAGCCCTCTCCCCACTTGTGAAGGCCTTTTGGCGAAACCTTCCCTTTGTGAGCCTAAAGCCGAGAACACCCCTCCCTTAGGGTGTTGTTCTCGTGTGGTACCCCTTTTGTGGTATTGAAATACTCCTCCAAGTATTGTTATAATGCCCAAAATACCTTAATATATACCTTGTAGTATTCCAAAGTTACCTCTATACGTAGAGTCCGAAAATACTACCTTTTGTCCTTTTAGTCTCAAACCGAAACCACAAGGAAACCTTCACCGTTGGTTGAAGTTTTGGAGTAAGTTGGTTAGAACTTCTAAGGGTTGTTTGGAGCGGATTGGAGCACTCGGAGTTGAGCTAAACCTTGCTCGGGAGCGACTTTAAACTCGGATAATTTTGGGCTTATCGAGGTAAATATCTTGTCCTATTGTAATTGGAAATTACATAAGTGTTGAATATATAGTATTATGGCAATGTCTTTTGACTTAAGCTGAAGAATGAAGAATTGAGCAGTAATCACATAGTAGGATAATAAAGAAGAAGCTGAACTGTAATTACCTAGGGTTGTATTCTGATGAGACTTATGTAGCATTCTTGTGTAGTAGAATTATGCAGCGTCGGTTAGGCGTGTTAACCCCCTGGTTGGCTTGGTAGCCGACCTCGATAGAGGAGGAGATTTACACATGTTGCGGGGAGGTCTTTGCCGAATTTTACGTAGAATATGGAGCGATGAGATCTAGATGTTAATAAGCGCGCGTGGCCTTATAGGTTGAAGTACTACGTGTGGTGCGATCATTGGCTTAAGGAGTAGCCAAGCGGTTTGAAGTACTTGGGCGTTTTGCTAGTAGTCGGCACTCGTCGCGAGGTATGTGAACCTCTTCCTATCTCTTCTAGCATGATATGTGTGAACTATGTATGCGGTAGGCGCATACGTGTTAGCGTGTTTGATTGTTCTTAAAACATAAAGTGTTATAACGGCTTTATGGGAAGTTGGTTATAACGACTTTATGTAGGTAAGAAAATACTTTGTGGTTTTAAAAGGTAATCGATGTGAATTATAAGCGGCTAGTTATAATAAAGAACTTGATGTATTTCAAAGATTTCTAAATCGTTTTGAAGGAGAGTAACACTTGGTTTTAAAGGTTTTAAAAAGAGTTATACTAGCTTGATGGGAGTTAGGTATAATGTCTTAAGAAAGGTAAAGAAAATAGTTTCTTGATGTTAGAAGTTAAGAGACTTGATCTTATAAGATAAGAGACTTAACTTATTTGTTTTAATGTGGATGTTTGTGTGAAACCTCATTCGTGAGTAATGAGTACTTGGTTTTATTTAAAGGATAATGTTTCTTGATTTGAAATCGGAATGTGTATCGACAGCACCACCTGCGGCGTTAATAAAGGAAAATGTATTGAATAATGATGAATTGTATTAAAACCGGTAGAAACCTCCATCTGCATAGAAACTAAGATGAGACAAAATGATATTACATTTTCTAGATCATGGTTC
Organism: Przewalskia tangutica; assembly: GCA_029844215.1. Lineage (NCBI taxonomy): Eukaryota > Viridiplantae > Streptophyta > Magnoliopsida > Solanales > Solanaceae > Przewalskia > Przewalskia tangutica. The sequence goes on along the minus strand of CM056725.1, from coordinate 42,152,637 downwards.
TTTGTAATAAGAATGTTGTAAACAAGAATAACCTACTCTCACGTGAGACTTATATTACTCAATTGTTCTAAAACGGAACCAAGTGATTAAGTTTATGAACTATGAAACCATTTGAAAATGAGAAGCTTGAGTAATTGAAACTAGGCAAACTGGAACTTAGGAAAAGAATGTTGTTACTTGATTTTGAAAAGGAATGTGGGTTGGTCATTCTAATACTACGGGTATCGGGTGACTTTGATAAGTAATGGATCTCTTTTAAAGAATTTAACGTACGTAGTACTTTAGGGTTGAAACCCGGACTTTGGCATAAAATGAAGGTACTTTGAGTGATGTGGAACATTCCTATGCTTGTTGTTGTGAAACTTGCCTATGCTTGTGATGATAGCCTTTGTTGTGCAAGTGTGGTGTTTCTGTGTTACCGCGTCTCTCGATAGAGGGCCGGTTGGTAGTTGAGGTTTCTTCTTGTTCGCCTGGGTATCGGTGGTCGGCTCTGCGTACTGCCGTCTCGTGGTGATTCGGCCTTGGTATCGGTAGTCGGCCCTCGCACTTGCCCGTTCGGTATAGTGACGAAGTTTCGTGATACGCCTTGGTCCCGGTGGTCACCCTCGTACTTGCCGGTCGGTGCGTGGCCGGCCTTGGTATCCGATGTCGGCTCGCACTTGCCCGTATCGGCCGTGTTTTGGTTGCATTGTATTATTGGTACGGTCGGATCTGGTAGTTATACTTGTCTGTGCGGTTTTATAACACAGGTGGGACATGGTGTTCATGTATAATCCTTGGTATTGTTATATCATAAAGCTGCCGTGATGAGGAAGAAATTCCACGCACGAGTGATAATTTGGAGCGTGAGTCCACTGTCTTGATATCGGTTATATGTTATATCTCGTAGTTTGGTCATCATACATGTCTCTGCTTTATATAGACTATTATGATTTCATTTACTGATATTCTGATTTCACATACTTAGTACTGTTATCTTGACCTCCTTGGGGCTGCGTTCATCTGCATGAGTAAAAGGTACATCGGTTTGTCGATCCGCTTTTAGGATCACCTTTCGCGTATTGAAAGCTCCGTTCCTTGGAGGCTTATCTTTTGGTATGTTACCACAGTGCGTAGATGCTTATACATTCGAGGGTATGGCGGAGGCCTGTCCGTCATAGTTGTTGTAAATCTTAGGAGTGCATGCTTTGTTGTGGCGGGGTTGTAAAAGATTAAAGCTGTTCGGGTTTTATGTATATCTTGAAGGCAAGCTGTTTTGGTTGCTTTGTTTATTTTTATATCTCTTGTTTCATGATTCATGTTTTATTTTTCCTGGTTTTCTCGATGTTGTATCACTAGGGTGCGGGGTAAGGCACGATGCGGGCCGGGTTCGGCGTTACAAAGTGGTATCGAGCGATTAATCCTCGGAAAGTGTCTATGCATCGTGTCTAGTAAGTCCGGATTATCGGTGTGTTGTGCACCATCTATAATCGTGAGGCTATAGGACATTTAGGATTGGTTTCCATTCTTCTCATTACGAGATCGTGCCTTAGCCGTGTGTGATAAGATTGGACCCTCGGCGTGTTTCGTTTTTACGATTATGCCTCTGCGAAGGCAACCGGGCGAAGGGCAAAGCGTGAAGGATCTGCGAGTAAACGTGGCGAGACCACGATGCACGAGCCTCGATCCGCGATGCAGGCGAGAGAGATGAGTTACAAGAGTGGGCGATTAATGGCGGGGTTGTGGCGAACTTGAGGATAAGTGGGCCGCGGCGGTTCCAGATGCACGATGGTTCACCAGATCCGATAGTTCGAGGCTACGGGATTTTACGAGTTGTAGGCCGCGAGTTTTATGGGTCGAGGCACGAGGATGATCCGCGAGAGTTCATCCGCCGATTCTGACGGATCGTGAGTGATCAAGGCATCGGAGATCAGTCGGTGGCCACAGGTTCACATCAGCTGCGTGATACCGCGATCGATGGTTTGATTCTTGGGAGCTGTCGAGGAGAGCATGCACTTCAGCGGTATGGAGCGAGTTCTCGAGGCCTTTCTTGCACATTTCTTGCCTCCCGGATGAGGAGGGCTCGGTAAGCAGTTTTTGGTGTTCTGGCAGAGCAGGCGTGCGGTTCGGGAGTACAATGTGAGTTCGACTCATTGGCCAGACGTCCCGCGTTAGTAGCTAGTATGGAGGATCGAGTGCACCGATATGTTCTGAGGCTCGATGATTGCCTTGCAGAGAGTTGTTCGGGTGTAGCTCTTGGTAGGGCATGGACATTGCCGCGTCGCAGCGTATACACTTGGATGTGAGGAGCGGATAAATCGACGGAATGACCAAAGTCAGCAGAAGGGCAAGAACAGCGAGGTCCTTTGGTGACTTTCGGCGCACCGCCTCAGCCAGAACTAGTTATGTACCTCCGTCGGACTGAGTGGTCCTCCCGGCTTTCGGGACCTTCGGGATATTCGGAAGCAGTCGGGGCTCCTGTGTTTCAGATTTCGGGAAGCGAGTGCTCGCGGATGAGTGCCCTTGTCTCGGTGTGGCGTTGTGGAAAGCTTCATAAGGAGAGTGTCGTACTAACTCGGGAGATTGTTATTTTTGCGGCCAACAGGCTATCGGCAGAAGACTGTCCAGGCGAGTAGCTGGTAGGATAGCATGGACTACTAGAGCGATTGCGGGTTCTTCACCTTCCATAGCCAGCAGGATGTTAGTACCGGAAGGCCCCGGTAGAGGTCGCGGTGGGAGTTCCCAGTTTTAGCGGTCCTTGAACCGCCTAGGTTCAGGTCTATCCTTAACCCGCGAGAGTTTTGTTCTATTGAGGTTGGTGATGTGTGTACTGTTATGTTTGGCTAGCTTTGTGCTAAAAATGTGATTTAGAAACATGGTTAGTGAAAAGGGTAAGTCCCTGGGTAGTGTGAGATGGAAGTGGTAGCTTTCATGAAGTGAAATAGTAAGATTGTTCCGGATCGGGGAACAAGAGTTGGCGCGATTGGGGGTCGGGTTGAGGACCATTTGCGGGTCAACCCGTAACCCGGTTTGGGGTGGGTCGTTAGGTGGTCCCGCCAGTGGTAGGTCACGAGGTGCTAGGCCCAGTTTAGATGACCATCGTATGAGTTCGTGGACGCGTTCGATCGAATCAGTTCGTGAAGGCGGGAATGGCCTTAGGGAAATCGAGGTTAGTGAGATGACCAAGTTTGGAGGTAGTGACTCGAGGTTGGAAACGAGCGTTGTGAAGTGTGAGTGCGGATACTAGAACGAGTTCGAGTGTTCGTGACGAGTACTACGAGAAGGGGAAAAAGTGAGCGTATGTTTTGTGGCGGTGTGGCATGATTGTTTTCGTCGTATAACGGTGAAGACTATCGACGCTGTTGTTTTGAGACCTTGAAGGAACATTCGGGAAGAATGTTTCTAAGGGGGGATGAATGTTATACCCCGTATTTCCAGAGTATGTACGTATGGACGTACGTACGAAATTTGAGCCTTAAGTTAGGCATTGGATTCGAAATTTGGGCACAAGTGCGAATAAGTCGTTTTACGGCGAAAGCGTTTCCACGACTTACGTTGGGAAAATTCCGGCTATGTCATTTAGTATTTTTGCGGATTTTTAGGCGGCGGAACATTTTTGGACCAACGGGAGGTGACACTTGTCACCTCGTTGGGACAAAGAGGAGGCTTGGCCTTGGCGATTGGTCCCTCCTTTGTGCCTTGCTTTGTGGCTTGTTTTGTGGAGTGTTTTGTGGAGTGTTTTGTGGGTGCACTTGGCTTGATCTTGGCCTTACACTTGCACATGGCTTGATCTTGGCCATTGGTTGGCCTTTGGTTTTGCTATAAATACCCCCCTCTCTTTGAAGTCTTCTTCATCCACTCTTCACTTGCCTAAGTCTTGAGAACCCTCCTCCTCTTGTTGACTCTCGTCCAAGAGCCCCTCTCCCCTTGTGAAGGCCTTTTGGCGAAACCTTCCCCACTGTGAGCCTAAAGCGAGAACACCCCTCTAGGGTGTTGTTCTCGTGTGGTACCCCCCTTTTGTGGTATTGAAATACTCCTCCAAGTATTGTTATAATGCCCAAAATACCTTAGCCTTATACCTTGTAGTATTCCAAAGTTACCTCTATACGTAGAGTCCGGAAATACTACCTTTTGTCCTTTTAGTCTCAAACCGAAACCCTAAGGAAACCTTCACTGTTGGTTGAAGTTTTGGAGTAGAAGTTGGTTAGAACTTCTAAGGGTTGTTTGGAGCGGATTGGAGCACTCGGAGTTGGAGCTAAACCTTGCTCAGGAGCGACTTTAAACTCGGATAATTTTTGGGCTTATCGAGGTAAATATCTTGTCCCCCTATTGTAATTGGAAATTACATAAGTGTTGAATATATAGTATTATGGCAATGTCTTTTGACTTAAGCCTGAAGAATGAAGAATTGAACAGTAATCACATAGTAGGATAATAAAGAGAAGAACTGAACTGTAATTACCTAGGGTTGTATTACAGTAGACTTATGTAGCATTACTGTGTAGTAGAATTTATGCAGCGTCGGTTAGGCGTGTTAACCCCGGTTGGCTTGGTAGCCACCTCGATAGAGAGGAGATTTCTGTTTGTTGCGGGGAGGTGCTGCCGAATTTTCTGTAGAATATGGAACGATGAGATCTAGATGTTAATAAGCGCCTTGTGGCCTTATAGGTTGAAGTACTACGTGTGGTGCGATGCGTGGCTTAAGGAGTAAGCGGTTTGAAGTACTTGGAGCGTTTTGCTAGTAGTCGGCACTCGTCGCGAGGTATGTGAACCTCTTCCTATCTCTTCTAGCATGATATGTGTGAACTATGTAGTGCGGTGAGCGTCGTGTGTTAGCGTGTTTGATTGTTCTTAAAACATAAAGTGTTATAACGGCTTTATGGGAAGTTGGTTATATGACTTTATGTAGGTAAGAAATACTTTGTGGTTTTAAAAGGTAACTGATGTGAATTATAACTGGCTAGTTATAATAAAGAACTTGATGTATTTCAAAGATTTCTAAATCGTTTTGAAGGGAGAGTAACACTTGGTTTTAAAGGTTTTAAAAAGAGTTATACTAGCTTGATGGGAGTTAGGTATAATGTCTTAAGAAAGGTAAAGAAAATAGTTCTTGATGTTAGAAGTTAAGAGACTTGATCTTATAAGATAAGAGACTTAACTTATTTGTTTTAATGTGGATGTTTGTGTGAAACCTCATTCGTGAGTAATGAGTACTTGGTTTTATTTAAAGGATAATGTTTCTTGATTTGGAAATCGAATGTGTATCGACAGGACCAACTGCGGCGTTAATAAAGGAAAATGTATTGAATAATGATGAATTGTATTAAAACCAGTAGAAACCTCCATCTGCATAGAAACTAAGATGAGACAAAATGATATTACATTTTCTAGATCATGGCTGCTGTAATAAGAATGTTGTAAACAAGAATAACCTACTCTCACGTGAGACTTATATTACTCAATTGTTCTAAAACAGAACCAAGTGATTAAGTTTATGAACTATGAAACCATTTGAAAATGAGAAGCTTGAGTAATTGAAACTAGGCAAACTGGAACTTAGGAAAAGAATGTTGTTACTTGATTTTGAAAAGGAATGTGGGTTGGTCATTCTAATACTACGGTATCGGGTGACTTTGATAAGTAATGGATCTCTTTTAAAGAATTTAACGTACGTAGTACTTTAGGGTTGAAACCCGGACTTTGGCATAAAATGAAGGTACTTTGAGTGATGTGGAACATTCCTATGCTTGTTGTTGTGAAACTTGCCTATGCTTGTGATGATAGCCTTTGTTGTGCAAGTGTGGTGTTTCTGTGTTACCGCGTCTCGATAGAGGCGGTTGGTAGTTGAGGTTTCTTCTGTTCGGCCGGGTATCGGTGGTCGGCTCGTACTGCCGTCTGTGGTGATTCGGCCTTGGTATCGGTAGTCACCCTCGACTTGCCCGTTCGGTATAGTGACGTTTCGTGATCTGACCTTGGTCCTCGGTGGTCACCCTACTTGCCCCGGTCAGTGCGTGACCGCCTTGTATCCGTGAGTCGGCTCGCACTTGCCGTATCGGCCGTTTTGGTTGCATTGTATTATTGATGCGGTCGGATCGGTAGTTATACTTGTCTGCACGGTTTTATAACACGGTGGGACATGGTGTTCATGTATAATCCTTGGTATTGTTATATCATAAATCTATGCGGTGAGGAAGAAATTCCACGCACGAGTGATAATTTGGGCGTGAGTCCTGTCTTGAATGGTTATATGTTATATCTTGTAGTTTGGTCATCATACATGTCTCTGCTTTATATAGACTATTATGATTTCATTTCTGATATTCTGATTTCACATACTTGGTACTGTTATCGACCTCCTTGAAGTGCGTTAAATGCCGCAGTAAAAGGTACATCATTGTCGATCCGCTTTTAGGATCACCTTTGGCGTATTGAAAGCTCCGTTCCTTGGAGGCTTATCTTTTGGTATGTTACCACGAGTGTAGATGCTTATACATTCGTGGGTATGGCGGGGCCACTGTCGTCATAGTTGTTGTAAATCTTAGAGTGCAGCTGCATTGTGGCGGGGTTGTAAAAGGATTAAAGCTGTTCGGGTTTTATGTATATCGAAGGCAAGCTGTTTTGGTTGCTTTGTTTATTTTTATATCTCTTGTTTCATGATTCATGTTTTATTTTTCCATTTGGTTTTCTCGATGTTGTATCACTAGGGTGCGGGTAAGGCACGATGCGAACCGGTTGGGCGTTACAGATCTGAGTCAACAGGACATGAGGCAAGGACAACAAGAACTAAGGCAGGAGCAATAACAGTTGCACCAAAGATTTGATGAGATGGGTTCATTGTTCAACCAGTGGTCCATGCATTATCCGCCGCCACCGCCACCACTTTAAACCAAGTTTGTAAGTTGTCCTGTTTTCTTTTATTTTTTTTAGTCTTGCACACATTGGGGACAATGTGTGATTTAAGTTTGGGGGGGGGGGGTGTCTTATTGTTTTTTAGTCTTTTTTATTTGTTTTATGTATTTTTAAGTAATTTTTGAGTCAGATTTTTTTTTAAGATCATGCATGTTGTAGTTACTGGAAACACCTAGTGAAGTAAGGTTGAATAATGTAATGGAATTAGAAGCAACCATCTAAACACTTAGGTTATATATGCCAAAAACTCATGAAATCTGACTATTTGGGGTATCTTGCTTGATTTGTGCATTGTTAATGATTAAACCTATGTGTATGCTTGCTTGCTATTTGAGGCAAAATAGTTAAGATATGCATGTTAGGGAGATGACTCAGGCATTTCTTTGTTAGCCCTTTCTTACCATTTTGCCTATCCCTGACATTCAAATTATATCCCTAGTCAGCCCCTTTGAGCCTAAAAATAAGACTTTTCTTTGACACCTATAATTCCATACTTGTGCCATAAGTGAAAAATTGAGTGATTGAAATATAAAGTGTTAAAAAAGAGACAAAGAGAGTGAACAATTTTGATGCACCCCAATGAAAAAGTAATAATAAATAGGCAAAAGCCTAAGTTTGAGGGTGTCGGCTATTCATAATACACTTCATTCTCTCAAAACAAAAGAAGGGAAAGATAGGTATGAAGTGAAGAAGAAAATCAAAAGAAAAGGGAAGATTTAAAGCAAAAGAGCTTATGGTACGTAAATTGAGCCTAAATGCCTATTTTTACCTACCCATGCCTAAGCCTACATTACAACCTTGAAAAGCCCTGAAGATCTCTTATATGCGTATCCATGATTAGTGGAGAATAGCAAGTAAACATGCCATAGGATTTTGAAATTGACATACATAGTTAGGTATTCTTACTTCCATTGAGCATGATTAAAGTGAATTTGCGAATTATCTAACTTGATGTGTTTAGAATGCTAAAAATCCATGCCATATGTTCCTGCATATTATTCTGCTAACCTTCATGCTTTTCTAAGTAACAATGATGCAACTACTTGATCAATGTCTTTGAGTCATTTTAGTCCTTCTTCTCATGTCTTTATTTCTTTCTTTTGATCTTTGCTCGAGGGCGAGCAAAGGTTAAGTTTGGGGGTGTTTGATCGGTGTATTTTATATACACCTTTTGAGTCATTTTTAGTTAGTCTTTTGCCCAGTTTTGTACAAATACGTGTCGTCTTAGGATATATTTTCTTTCTTTTGAGTCATAATGGTTTAAAGTGGCATATTGGCGAAAAGGAGCGAAAAGAGGGCAGAAACAGAGGTTCCAGAGCTCAAAAAGCTAGAAAGTTAGCGACCCGGACAAGAAAGCGAGCCATGGCGGCTCCAACCAGCAAGAAGAGGCCAGAGGCCGCCAAAGTCTGAGAGTCGCAGAGTTTCAGCTGGCGCGCGGTTGTAGGCGCAGCGCGAGGCGAATTCTGCCAAATTCGAATGGGAATGGGCCAAGGCCTAGAGAGAAAAGTTTAAGAACGATTTGGAGGCTATAAAAAGGACCTTTCTAGGTCAGATTAAGGGTTCCAACCTTTGCCAATTCATCACAAACTTGGAGATCAAGATTGGAGATTACTTTTGTGTAATTTCTTTGTTCTTTGTTTTATTTCTTTATAGTTTATGTTGGATATTAGTTTAGTTCTTGGCATGTCTATGGCTAGGAACTAACTTAATTTAGGGTTTTCCATATCAAATCACTTGAAACTCATTCTTATGAATTAATGCATCTTTTGGTTTCTTCTTATCATTGTTGAGATTTATTCAATATTTGTCTTGAATACTTGGTAATTAATTGATCACTAATTATCATAATCTATATGATTTCTAATCAAAAGCCGAAAGGGGAGATTGGGAATATGCTATAGTTGAATAAACATAGGTTAAATCGTGGACGAAAGTACCCCGATACTTGTGTAGCTTAATAAGTTATTGCTCTTAATCATCCTTTATAGTCAATCTTATCACCGAAAGGTAGAATGGTTCTATATTGGGGTTGAGTGTTTATATTACCTTAACAGAAATATAAAACGGCTTAGTTAACCTGCTATCTCAAAATAGAAGAATAACCATAATTAATTGCATTAACAAGTAAGATGAGCGGATAGTTGAGGAGATTTGAAAGCCCTATTTCCACCATATCTGAAGTAAAACAAAGGAATTTAGTTAGCATCCATAATTATAGTTATAATCAATTCATCAATTATCGGTAACCAAATAGATACCATAGAATAGAATTTGATAATTGGACACTAATCCCTGAGGACGATAACTCGGTCTTCTAGACTATATTACTTGTCACGACACGTGAATTTGTGTTAGTGTGTGCATAAATCGCGCATCATGTACCAATCATATATAATGAACTCTCATTTTAGAAAAACCAAGGTACCAATATATCATGTACCAATCATATAGAATGAACTTCCATTTTAGAAAAACCAAAGTACTATCATATCATACATCACTTTGAAATCATCTTTTGAAAACTCAAAGACACTATCATATCATGTATCATTAGGGACTTGAACCCAAAAGTACTATGTACGTTCACCGTATATTCATTTTATAAAAAGAATCATGCTAGAAGAAGAAAGGATAGTTTCACATACCTCGAATATTTCTAATAATCCTGTATTTGATTTGTGATAACGGATCCAAATTTGCCTAATTAATACTTATATGGGTCGTGAGTAATTATATGATGAAACCTTATCTAATCAGCTGTGAACTAGAAAATGTAAAACAAATTGGTTATATCTTAGTTTCTATGCAGATGGCGTGCTAATCATTTTGATATAATCGTTTATCGATACCTTTTTCATTTAACGCTGCAATGACTTATTTCAACACGTCTATTAGAACATACCAAATTATTATTAAAACAGTCTCAGCGCTTGATACTTATCAGTTACTTTAAATTAGCAAGGTCGAACCGACTCCGACGCTTACTAAAAACTCTTATGAATATTAACATCTCTCCTCATATGTCTTAATAAGGACTTAGGAACAACTTAGACATATTTTTAGCATAGAATCAATAACATGAATACCCCTTAACTTCTAAGCCACATGTATATTTCGTACGTAGAACATGCCAAAAGAATGAGGGATAGTTCACATACCTTATCGGTTATACCAATGATAGTAGAATGCGTCTCAAATAGGTACTTCAAACTATAACAACAATAATACTTCTATCAACTTCATGAATACTAGTTTAAGTCATATACCATATAATGGTCTTCTTTTCATATAAAAATTCGGGCAACACTTCCCCTATTTATACTCCCATCCACAACTTCCAAACGGGGCCAATAACATCAATAACCAAGCACCAATTAAGGGCACAACCAAAACAGCAACCAAGGTGATTCACACACCTATTTCTCACGTAAAACAGCCCCTTAATCCTTACTAAAATAGTCCACGAAAATAGTCCATATTCGAACAACAATGAGGGTAAGATATGAAGTCTTTCTACACCTTTCTACGCCATCGTTCCTTTAGGACATACGTTAGCAATTACCACATTTAAACTTGCATAAACAGTGACTAAATTTCCAGCATATACACGCATAAAACAGCCCTTAAAACAACATGATAATATCCAACAGTTTTAAGATAGTTTCGGCCAACAACAACAATCCAAATCCCTTTTCATAATGCCCTATAATCCAATTCAAGTTTCAATACTTTAATATAAACCATTTCAACTTTCAATAACAATATTTCCTTCAATCTAACATGCACTTAGTAACGATAATAACAACAATAACCAACGAATCCATAATAACAAAACAGTCCACAATTCGACTAACATGCCAAAACTGTATCTTATCCTCCATTTTACTTAACACAAGTTCATCTCTTAATTATAACATCATGTAACCTCCAACTACTTCAAGAGGAATAAGAAATCTTACCTTAATCTTAGCCAAAACAGTCCCAAGTTCTCGGCCACCACCACTTCCTTTTACACCACTTCTTCACGTTACAACAACACACACATATCCTCTACAAGCTTGTAATCATCTTACTTTCTTGTTTTCATTCCAAAAAGTTCATTTCCAAGCCTAGGTTTTCAAGACACTTTTCGGCAAAACCGTGGTTTAAAGTTCTTGGAGAGTTAACTTGACTTAGAACTTAGGTAGAGGGCTTAATCTTGGAAAATAAGTTGTCTTTGATCTTCACTTGGCCAAGGATTTTCGAGAACTAGAGGGAGAATGAAGATATAAGAGAGGTTTGGATGAAGAAGATATTATGGGCCTAAGTCTTGAAAGACTTGAATATATCAAATGTATGTAGCACAAGTGGATGGGGACCCATGTGGTCCACTTGTCTCCAATTCACAAAAAAATATCTCCACACTTAGCCAATTCTTGATATTTTTCGATGGACCTCCCACAAAATTGTGAATTTTTTATGGGCCCCATATTATCAATGTCAAGACTTAATAATACAATCCTAAGTCCATAACTCCATTTGGAAAGAATTCAACCACTAATATTAATCTCATCGTCACATTTGTTGTATCCAAAATTATTCCATATAGAAAAATGTAAATATACTTTCCATCCAACATTCAAATCTTATTTCTGTCACGACCCGTTCCGGGGCCCGTGACTGGTGCCTTACCCGGGCACCCAAGTAGTCATACATCAGAGTAATCAGCGGAAAATAAAAACAAGACAGGAAACAATATGAAAAGAGAAACAGTTTATCTGAGAAAAAGTTGCCTTTCGGTATATATATATATCCAAAGTTTGCGCTACATCCCAACTGCATAATATGACTATGCACTTGGAAGTAAACAACTATGGCGGACAGGCCCCGCCATACTCGAATGTACATATAACTACGACACTGGGAGAACCATACCAAAAGTCGAGCCTCCGAGAAGATGGAGCTCCCGACACCAAAGTAGATCCTAAGGATGTGGATCTAGCACTGCTTCCTTACTCGCGGCATGAACGCACTCAAGGAGGTCGATAACAGTACCAAGTATGTGAAATCAGAAGCATCAAGTAAAATCAAAGTATTTAAAACCATTTGCAAATACAACCAGTTCAACTGCACAGATTGCCACAACATAAACAAGAGCCAACTAGAAAGAATGTAACTGGTCTTTTCTAGGCCGCGAATGATCGAAGCAAGGCCAATCGCCCATAGTATCATTATGCTGCGCCTAATCCAGACTTCCCGCACCGCATAGTCACATGCACCGCATGAGGTATTCCTCGCATGTGGGTAGCTAACCCCGCATTCTCCTCGACTACCGCAGTCCGCATAGTCTCATAGACCGCATAGTCACATTGCATCGCATAGGCATCCCCGACGGATAAAACACCGAATGATCAATCACGGAACTCCGCACTCCGATAGTCACATAGATCGCATAGGCCGATAGACCCGCATCAAGGTGGCAAGCCCTGTATAACAAGTCAAGGGTATGTGATATAATAATAAGATAACGGGCTTATCGCTTAACAACGTAAGCCTGACAAGAATAACACAATATCACAGGTCACTAGCACACGTAGCATCATAACATGTTTACTTATCAAAACCATCTTACTGCACTTTTCAGAAATCAATACAAGACTTTCATAAACAAATAAGTAAACCGTTCCTTTTATCTTTCTTAAGTCGTTATACCTAACCTCCCATAAAGCTAGTATAACTCTTAAGCTTTTTGTTTAAAAACCAAGTATTTCTTAGAATTTAGACTCAAGTCAAAAGACGTCAAGTAAAACCATGTTCAGTTAACACACGTACGTCTACCGTACTATATATGTATATTTTAAAATATCATGCTCAAGAGGATAGGAAGAATCACATACCTCCTCGGCGAAAACCACCTGCCAAGTCGAATATGTCGCGCGCAGAGTATCTACCTATAATACCAACACGCCTATCAACGCCTAGACTATCGTAAAAAGTTCTAAGCAGAGGGCTCTCTATTCTACGGAAAATTGGGCAAAGACTTCCTACTCACAAACTACTCAAGTTCATCAGAATACAAATTCTATGTAAGTAGTTCAATTCTCTCTTTTATACCCTTCATCGTGATTACGGTTCAATTCTATTCTTTAATAACCTTCTATATCTTATACTCAAGTCTTAACTATTCTTATATGTAATATCCAATTACAATAGAAGGACAAGAGTATTTACCTCGATAAGCCCAAAATTATCCAAGTTAAATGTCGATCCTGAGCAAGGTTTAGCTCCTAATTTGCACGCTCCGATAGCTCCAAGAAGCCCTTAGAAGTTCTACACAACTTCTACTTATATACTATAAGGGATTTGGGGCTAGGTATTTTGGAATAGTAATTATACTAAGGCAACTTTCTACAAAGAGTGGGTATTCTCACTAAGCCACTAGGAAGGGGAGGGAGTTGGGACGAAAACACTACAAGGGAGAGGGAGGATTTTTAGACTTAGAGAATGTGGAGTGGATGAAGAAGTCTTGACTCAAGGGGGGGTATTTATAGAACACTCAAGGGACAAGATTAAAATAAGTGGAGGATTGGGATTATGATCCAAGTGAAAGATGAGGTCTTCCAACCAAGTGTCTCCCACAACATTTGGACATATGTCCACCATAATATTGGAACACATGCCCACCACAACAATGAGCCATGTGGACTCCACTAACTCACCCAAACCGTCCACCCCTACCAACTCTCACTCACACAAAATCAACTTGCAAGACTTGACCAATTGACTTGCCCACTTGCCCGACCTTTTCGTCCAACCTAAGCCAACTAAGGGTGACACATGTAGCCCTCCTATTGGTCCAAAATATTTCGTCTCTCGGAAAAATCCGTAATCGGTTAAAATATTAAAAACGTAGAATTTCCTTCACAAGGTTCGGAATCTTTTCCGTCGAAAGCTTACAATCTCATTCTTAACCTAATTAGGGTTTGTACAAACGTACGTACGTCCTCACGTACATACTCCGGAAATACGGGGTATAACATTCTCCCCTCCTTAGAAACATTCGTCCCGAATGTTCCTTCTCAAGCCAGATAATGGTATAGGTCCTCACAACTTAACAGTTTGCAAATGCCACACATGGCCACAATACAACACTTAAGCAAATATGATAGTTAAAACCAACAAGTAAGAAAGTAAGTTACCTGGAGGTGTGGGGAATAAGTGAGGGTACCTCTGCCTCATGTCCTCCTCTGCTTCCCACGTCATCTCCTCTCTGTTCTCGTTCCGCCACAGGACCTTGACGGAAGCCACATCCTTCGTCCGCAACCTCCTAATCTGACGATCGAGTATCGCTATGGGACTCTCCTCATACGATAACCCCGGCCACCGGACACCGCCAATCGGGTGTACTTAGATGGATCCCGATATATCTCCTCAAAGATAGAAACATCGAAACCGGATGTATCGCTTCCAGATCGGACGGCAGATCCAACTCAGAGGCGACCTTGCCCACCTCGCGGATAACTGATAAGGCCCAATGTACCTTGGCCGAGCTTCCTTCTCGCCAAATCTCATCACACCCTTCATGGGTGACACCTTCAGAAAACCCAATCATCAACCTCAAACTGATGCCGACGACGATGATCTGCATACGACTTGCCGACTCAGCCGCCAAGAACCGCCCCGGATAAGCTTCACCTTATCCACCGCCACCGCACCAAGTCCGGTCCCACTAATCGCACTCGCCTATCAAACCAGCCTTATCGGGCGATCCGCACTTCCTCCCATACAAGGCCTCATAAGGCGCCATCCGAATACTGGAGTGGTAGCTATTATTATACGCAAACTCAACTAGAGGCAAATGATCCTCCCACTACCCTCAAGTCAATAACACAGCTCGCAGATATCCTCAAGAGTGCGGATAGTGCGCTCGCTGTCTGTCTGTCCGAGGATGGAATGCGATTCGTGCTCACTCGCCCCTAAACCCTTCTTGAAAGACCTCCGGTTAGCCAGAACCGGGCTCCTGTCGATATGATAGAAATAGGGACTCCATGCACCGACGATCTCTGATGTAAAGTCCGCATAATCCTCACGAAAAAGTCGTCCGACGGAAGAAAGTGGACTGATTTCGTCACCGGCCGATTTATAACCCAAATAGAATCATGTTTCTGAGTGCGAGGTAACCTCGTGATAAAGTCCATGTTGATCACCTCCCACTTCCGGTCGGGATCTCTATCGTTCGCAATAAACCACCGTGCCTCCGTGCTCTACCTTCACCGCCGACAACACGGCACCGAGCAACAAACTCGCGACATCCTCTTCGTGCCATCCCACCAATACACCGACCGAGGTCGTGGTACATCTTTGTCGACCCGGATGGATAGAGTAACGCCGCTGTGTGCTTCCTAGAACTCCGCCAAGTCCCGCAATATCCGAACACACAACTCGCTCAAACCTTAGCACCCCATCAAAGCTACCTCAAAAGGACCTTCCTCACGAAGAGCCAGATCACGATACCGTCAAAATCGGATCCTCAAATCGTTGCCTCTTCACCTCCTCGACGATGGAAGACTCGGCAACCTCTCGAACCCGAACCCCACTGCTATCAGAATCAATCAATCGGACTCCAAGGCTCGCTAACTGATGTAAATCGCGAATCATGCCCCTCCTCTCTGGCTGCACATCTGATAGACTCCCCATCGACCTACGACTAAGAGCATCTGCCACAACATTGGCCTTCCCCGGGTGGTACAGGATATCGACATCGTAATCCTTGAGTAACTCTAACCACCGTCTCTGTCGTAAGTTCAGCTCCCTCTGGCTGAAGATATACTGAAGGCTCTTGTGGTCTGTATAAATATCCACATGAACCCCATACAAATAGTGCCTCCAGATCTTCAAGGCGTGAATCACCGCTGCCAACTCCAAATCATGGGTGGGGTAGTTCCTCTCATGCTTCTTAAGCCGCTGACGATGGACGCTTATAACCTTGCCCCGCTGCATCAACACACATCCCACCCGATGCCCGACGATCACAATACACGACATAGCCGCTCGACCCTCGGAAGAGTAAGAACGGGCGCTGCGCCTTCTCCTTCAAGAATCGAAACCCCGCCACAAGCATCACCATCAAACTTAGCCGCTCGAGTCACCTAGTCAATGGTGCAGATAGAAGCAAACTTCTACGAACCGCCGATAATAACTCGCAAGGCCCGTAAAATGCGCACTGCCGGAGTAAGAGTCTAGGCCAACTCCCGATCGCTCGATCTTGGCGTATCCACCAATACCATCGGCCACTATATGCCCAAGAAAAGCCACCAAGTCAACCGTAACTCACACTTCAAAACTTGGCGATAAACCGCTGGTCCCGAGAACTCTCAACACACCTCAAATGCTCCGCATGCCCTCGCCCGAGCGAGAATAAACCAATATGTCATCAATGAATACTATCACAAACGATTCAAAAATGGCTTGAACACTCGGTTCATCAAATCCATAAATACCGTCGAGCATTGGTCAAACCGAAAGACATGACCAACTCATAATGCCCGCACGTCCTAATGCGATCCTGTGGACATCCGCCTCGACTCGCACATGATGATAGCCCGATCGCAGATCAATCTCGAGAAACATCTCGCACTCGTAGCCGGGTCGAACAAATCATCAATCCCGGGAAGGGGGTATTCGTTTAATGGTCACCTTGTTCACCGTCAGAATCAACACACATGTGCTGGCCCCGCCCTTCTTCTTCACGAACAATACCGCTTCCCAAGGGAGAAACACTAGGTCGATGAAGCCTTTCTCAAGAAATCTTTCACCTGGTCCTTCACTTCTCTCAACTCGGCAGTGCCATTACGTATGGCGGAATAGAAATAGCCGAGTGTCCGCAAAGACATCGATACAAAACTCTATCTCCTCTCGTGAGGATACCCGAGGTCGATGCAAAACACATCCGGGAACTCTCGACCATCGAATCGATCAAAATCTGTACCGCGACCTCGATGTCGAATACGAATGAGATGGTAGATATACCCTTCTCGCACCATCTTCCTAGCCTTGAGGTAAGAAATAAACCTACCCTCGGCGACACGGTGTTCCTCCCACTCAATAACCGGCTCCTCAGAAATCGGAACCGCATTTACTCTCTCCTCAGCTACATCGGGCGTAGCAAGAAGCTAACCAATCCATGCCCATGATCACATCGAAATCGGTCATGTCCAACTCTATCAAGTCGCCAGGTCCGACGATCGCATAAAGTCACCGGGCAAGCCCTATATATCCGCCGAGCTACTACCGAATCACCCATCGCGTAGCTACCTCGTGGGTCTATGGACTCGTGCTCTATCCCTATCCTACTAGCAATAAGGGGAGATATATAGGACAGAGTAGAACCCGATCTATCAAGGCATAAACGCTACAACCGTAAACCGATAAAGTACTGCGGATTTACGCCAGCGACGCCCGGTCCCGCCGGCCGACAAGGCATAAATGCGATTCGAGGACCGCTAGAATCGGGACCCGCGCCACGACCTCGCCACACTGGCCGGGTCCACGAGTACCTCGCCCGGCGAGTAATCGTAGGAGATGAAGACCCGGCAATAGACCGTAGCCGACCCATACCATCACGCCACGCTCGCCTGACAGCTCGTGATAATGACCTGCCGCCACAAGTGTAGCAAGCTCCCGTAGTACCACAACCTCGAATGGAATCTTCCACATCGGACACACCGAGCGGACTCGATCGTTAGCACCTTGCTACCCGAAATCAAGTCCCGGGCCTCGACCGCCTCGAATACTCGCCGTACCAAAACGATGTAGAGTGCTCGAGCCGGCCGGGTGCAAATCTAGATCGCCGAGGCCGCCCACCCCGAGAGCTACCAAAAGATCCGGCCTCGCCTTCTTCTCGCTGCCGATATCCGCCGATCCGCCGGTCTACGCCTCGCATCCAAGTGCATGAGCCTGCATGCGAGCAATATCCATGCCCGGCTGAAGAGCTACACCAGCGCACGACTCTGACATATAATCATCTAGCCCGGTGACGTAACGGTGCACTCGGTCCTCCATATCTGCTACTAGCGCAGGGACATATCGAGCCGAAGAATCGAACTCGACGTTGTACTCCTAATCAGGCGCCTCTCTGCTCTCAAAGAACAAAAACTTGTCGGCCCGTGCCCTCCTCATCTACGGAGGTAAGAAGTGAGTGAGAAAAGCCTCCGAAAACTCATCCCATACTGCTGGAGGTGCATGCTCTCCCCGGAAAAGCTCCCACGAGTCAAACCAGTCGACTGCGGTATCACGCAGCCGATGCGAACCGAAGATCACAGACTCGGTCTCTGAAGTCTTGATCACCCGTGACGATCCTCAGAATCGACGGACAAACTCGCGGATCATCCTCGTGCCTCGACCGTAGAACTCGCGCTACAACTCGTAAAATCCCGTAGCCTCAAATCGTCCGATCTCGTGAACCACGGTACAGGCTGAACTGAATCGCCGGCCCACTTATCCTCATGTTCGCCACGATCCCGCCGAATCGCCATCTCCTTGTACCCTATCTCCTCTGCCCCAGGTTGTGGGACTGGAGGCCCGGGTACCGTGGTCTCTGCTGGGGCCGGCGGCGTCATGGAACTCGCCGTCTGAGGTACTGCCTCGGGTAAGAACTAGGTCTGTGCCCTCGTGACTCTCGTTGTCCTACTAGCGGCTCCCTCGAATGCCTTGCCCTTCTGGGCCCGGGTTGCCTTACGTGGAGGCATAACTGTTAAAGAAAGAAAATACGTTAGAGGGGTCCAACTTATAACACAGCTCTAAGGCACGATCTCAGAGTGAGAAGAATGGAAACCAATCCTAAATATCCTATAGCCTCCTGATTATTGGTGTGGTGCACAACACACCGATAATCAATACTCTACTAGATACGGTCTGTAGACACTTTCCGAGGATTAATCGCTCGATACCACTTTTGTCACGAATTCGCCCGGCAGTGGATCGTGCCTTACCTGTGCACCCAAGTAGTCATACATCAGAGAAATCAGCGGAATATAAAAACAAGACAGGAAACAATATGAAAAGAGAAACGGTTTATCCGAGAAAAGTTGCCTTTCAAGATATATATATATCCAAAGTTTGCGATTACATCCCAACTGCATAATAGGACTGCTGCACTTAAGGAAGTAAACAACTATGGCGGGACAGGGCCCCGCCATACCCTGAATGTACATATAACTACGACACCAGGGAGAACCATACCAAAAGTCGAGCCTCCGGAGAAGATGTTGCTCCTGACACCAAAGTAGAGATCCTAAGGATGTGGATCTAGCACCTGCTTTCCCTTACCTGCGGCATGAATGCACTTCGAAGGAGGTCGATAACAGTACCAAGTATGTGAAATCAGAAGCATCAAGTAAAATCAAAGTATTTAAAACCATTTGCAAATACAACCAGTTCAACTGCACATAGTGCCACAACATAAACAAGAGCAAAATAGATATAATGTAACTGGTCTTTTCTAGGCCGCGAATGATCGAAGCAAGGCCAATCGCCCATAGTATCATTATGCGTGCCTAATCCTGGACTTCCCGCAGTCCGCATAGGTCACACACAGACCCGCATGAGGTATTCCTCGCATAGGGGGTAGCTAACCCCGGTACCCTCCTGGACTCCCGCAGTCCGCATAGTCTCATAGACCGCATAGTCACACAGACCGCATAGGGCATCCCCCGCATCGGGATAAAACACCCGGAATGATCAATCCTGGAACTCCCGCAGCTCCGCATAGTCACACAGACTGCATAGGCCGTATAGACCCGCATCAAGGGTGGCAAGCCCTCGGTATAACAAGTCAAGGGGGTATGTGATATAATAACAGTACAATGGGCTTATCGTTTAACAACGTAAGCACAACAAGAATAACACAATATCACAGGTCACTAGCACACGTAGCATCATAACATGTTTACTTATCAAAACCATCTTACTGCACTTTTCAGAAATCAATACAAGACTTTCATAAACAAATAAGTAAACCGTTCCTTTTATCTTTCTTAAGTCGTTATACCTAACCTCCCATAAAGCTAGTATAACTCTTAAGCTCTTTGTTTAAAAACCAAGTATTTCTTAGAATTTAGACTCAAGTCAAAAGACGTCAAGTAAAACCATGTTCAGTTAACACACGTACGTCTACCGTACTATATATGTATATTTTAAAATATCATGCTCAAGAGGATAGGAAGAATCACATACCTCCTCAGCGAAAACCACCTGCCAAGTCGAATATGTCGCGCGCAGAGTATCGACCTATAATACCAACACGCCTATCAACGTCTAGACTATACCGTAAAAGTTCTAGCAGAGGGTTCTCTATTCTACGGAAAATTGAGCAAGACTTCCTACTGTCAAACTACTCAAGTTCATCAGTAAATACAAATTCCATGTAAGTACAGATTCAATTCTCTTCTTTATACCCTTCATCGTGATTACAGTTCAATTCTATTCTTTAATATCCTTCTATATCTTATACTCAAGTCTTAACTATTCTTATATGTAATATCCAATTACAATAGAAGGACAAGAGTATTTACCTCGATAAGCCCAAAATTATCCAAGTTAAATGTCGATCCTGAGCAAGGTTTAGCTCCTAATTTGCACGCTCCGATAGCTCCAAGAAGCCCTTAGAAGTTCTACACAACTTCTACTTAAATACTATAAGGGATTTGGGGCTAGGGTATTTTGGAATAGTAATTATACTAGAAGGCAACTTTCTACAAAGAGGGGGGAGGTATTCTCTGCCGAAGCCACTAGGAAGGGGGGAGGGAGTTGGGACGAAAACACTACAAGGGAGAGGGAGGATTTTTAGACTTAGAGAATGTGGAGTGGATGAAGAAGTCTTCACTCAAGGGGGGGTATTTATAGAACACTCAAGGGACAAGATTAAAACAAGTGGAGGGTTGGGATTATGATCCAAGTGAAAGATGAGGTCTTCCAACCAAGTGTCTCCCACAACATTTGGACATATGTCCACCACAATATTGGAACACTTGCCCACCACAACAATGAGCCATGTGGACTCCACTAACTCACCCAAACCGTCCACCCCTACCAACTCTCACTCACACAAAATCAACTTGCAAGACTTGACCAATTGACTTGCCCACTTGCCCAACCTTTTCGTCCAACCTAAGCCAACTAAGGGTGACACATGTCGCCCTCCTATTGGTCCAAAATATTTCGTCTCTCGGAAAAATCCGTAATCGGTTAAAATATTAAAAACGTAGAATTTCCTTCACAAGGTTCAAAATCTTTTCCGTCGAAAGCTTACAATCTCATTCTTAACCTAATTAGGGTTTGTACAAACGTACGTACGTCCTCACGTACATACTCCGGAAATACGGGGTATAACATTCTCCCCTCCTTAGAAACATTCGTCCCGAATGTTCCTTCTCAAGCCAGATAATGGTATAGGTCCTCACAACTTAACAGTTTGCAAATGCCACACATGGCCACAATACAACACTTAAGCAAATATGATAGTTAAGACCAACAAGTAGGAAAGTAAGTTACCTGGAGGTGTGGGGAATAAGTGAGGGTACCTCTGCCTCATGTCCTCCTCTGCTTCCCACGTCATCTTCTCTCTGTTCTCGTTCCTCCACAGGACCTTGACGGAAGCCACATCCTTCGTTCGCAACCTCCTAATCTGACGATCGAGTATCGCTATGGGACTCTCCTCATACGATAACCCCCCGGTCACCTGGACATCGTCAATCGGGTGTACTCTAGATGGATCCCCGATACATCTCCTCAGCATAGAAACATCGAAAACCGGATGTACAACCTCCAGATCGGACGACAGATCCAACTCGTAGGCGACCTTGTCCACCCTGCGGACAATCTGATAAGGCCCAATGTACCTTGGGCTGAGCTTCCCTTTCCTGCCAAATCTCATCACACCCTTCATGGGTGACACCTTCAGGAAAACCCAATCATCAACCTCAAACTCCAGATGCCGACGATGATGATCTGCATACGACTTGCCGATTCGATGTCGCCAAGAACCGCCTCGGATAAGCTTCACCTTATCCACTGCCTGCTGCACCAAGTCTGGTCCCACTAACTGCATGTTACACCCCGTATTTACAGGACATGTTTTAAGAACGTACGTAAGAACTCACAGTGTTAAGATTTGAGACTTGTAAAAATTTATCGGAATTATGAAATTGTCGGAAAACGTACTATTGTGACGAATGGGAGGGCGACACGTTTCACCCCCTTAATGATGCCTTGGACAATTTTGCAAGGGCAAGAGGGTCATTGGACCTTTGTTAGCAAGACAAGTCTTGCAACTTGAAAGCTTGAGAAAGTTGACTTGGTCAAGGACCCACAAGGCTTGATATTTAATAAGAGCTCATCTAAACCACCCATTTGGTTGCATCTTGACCCTCCAATGTGCTATTTAATACTACTAGTAGCAAGAGTGAGTCCAACACTTAGAAAATTTTCAAGAAATTGAAGAGCTCATTCTTCTAGCTCTCGGGTTCACTTAGATCAAAAAGGAAAAAAAAAAATTCTTGTCCGTTTAGCTTCACACTTTAAACCAAGGTTCATAAGGCTATTGTAAGTGTATCTCAATAGAAAAATCTCGAAAAAAATAGTTTTCGTATTAGTCGCTAAGTGAAAACCTAGTTGCTTTCTAGGTTTTGGATTGGAAGTTTGAAGGAAAGTTGTTGGTATTGTTCTAAGGGTCTCAAGTAGCGGATTGAAGTGTCTTGAAGAGGCTCTAAGTTGCTAAGGAGCGACTTCGGATTTGGAGTTGGATTAAGATTCGTTAAGGTATAATCTTGACCCTTAAAAGTGTTACAAGATTATTTATATTGTTGTTAGACTTACATGTTGCTAGCATGAAGTATTTGTGTTGAAGTTTATAAGTATTATGGATTGCTTGTAGCCTTAAAAATCCGAAATGTAATGTAAGCCTTGTGAAGTTGGATTACAATTTAGTCGTTTATTAGAATCGTCGCATGTTACTTAATTGAAGATTATAGTAGTATAATCGATTGCGACTTGATATCATGTTATGCTAACAATTTGGATTGAAATGGAAATTGGATAAGAATTGGTATTGTTGTACTCAATATGGCCGAAATTGGACTAGTAGTTGTATTAGTTTGATATCTATTGTGGGGCGGAATTTTACACGTCTAGTAGGAGTGTAATCCCCTATTGTTGATTGCATTGATTGGGCCTTAAATGTGTCGTGTTTGGTTATTGAATTCGGACTTGAAAAAGGTGGCAAAGTAAGTAAAAACAAAGAAGGTGTTGTCCGATTTTCCGTAGAATTTAGCGACTTAGCACTTAGAATATTCTACGTTTGAAGTAAGAGGTTAATGGACGTATTGTGACCATTATAGGTTGAAGACTAAGTATAGCGTATCCTACTTGAAGGATGGATTAGCTATCAAGATTGAAGTACTTTGGAGCATTTTGCTACTTGTCGATAATCGTCGCGAGGTATGTGAACCTCTTCCTTCCTTTGGCATGATTCTATGTATGGAATATACCTGTGGTATCATTTCATGTTTCCTTCTACTCTTAGAAGTTAAGAGGTAGTTGTGTGATTTACTCTATGTAGAACTTTTCATATCTTTTGAGCATGACTAGTTGCACGTATGTAGTACGGTAGACGTACAACACCTTCATATCCTTTACTAGTTTTATGAATAGCCAAGTCGGGTGAGTTAGGAGATTAACTCACTTCTTTGAAAGTATTAAGGATGTCTAATGTTTTATTAAAGTTAAGGGACTTGAAGAGTTTTGAAGTATGTGATACTTGTTCCGTTTTAAACGTATAAGTCCCTCGGATAGGAAATTGTATTTGGCTAAGGTATAAAGTGAATATAACGACTTTATGGGAAGTTGGTTATATTTGCTTTATGGAAAGATAAATGACTTGATTTTTAATGAAAAGGCAACTTGATTTTAAGGCATCAATTGCCTAAGGTTTTATAATAAAAGGAGTCACTTGATTTCTAAAGGTTAAGAGACTAATTGTACTTTTTTTTTTTTTTAGGTAAATGCAAATATTATTACTAGAAACTTAAAGAAAAGTGGCTACAATCAATCATTGAGGGTTCTCAGTCCTCAACGTAATTTAAAGAAGAAACGGGGGAGTAAGGAGTTGTCACTCGAAGGTGCCATTACAACAAGGGATAAAATCATAGAGTACTCTTAGTCCGCAAAGACCGCGGACATTCCCACATAGTATTTTCATTGGGAAACAAAGGAGGTTTTTCCAGCACCTCCGCGCTTTGCTGCCTTAGTCTTTCCACTGCCCTTTGACATGAACTTCTTTGGCATAACTTCTTTCCAGCCATCATCTTTCCTGCCGGAAGCCATAGCGTGTGTATCAGCCAAGCTATGCTCCCGCGCTCAAAGGTAACACTCTTAGACGCCAAGGACACTCCTTAACACCCGTGTTAGTACCTTCGCCCGCGAAGGTTGCGGGTTCAAAGGGACCGCAGGATCGTAATGCATAGACTTATAACGCACCCTATCGCCTTGTGCATTGCTTTCCCGCGAGCCGGGCCTAGAGGGCAAATCATGTGGTTTCCGCAACGCTGCTGCTCCAGATTACCCAAACCGGGCGATCGGGCGTAATGCGTGGCATCCTCGCGCACAACCGACCGGAGGTGTTGTATGCTCATTATCTTCAATATCTATCAAGTTGTCGGTATCTGTGGGATGTAGGGAGGTTGGTGGATAAGGTGTGGGGGGAGTGACACCATCCGCGCCTCTGCCGGCATTAGAACAAGTAGGAACTTCCTTATTGTAAGGAGGAACCACGCACTGCGCTTCAGAGCAAAGATCCATGTTGGCATCATATCCCAGAGTTTTACACTTCATATGGTTGTGTCCAAAAGTCGCACAATGAAAGCAAAAGTCCGGATAATTTTCATAGTTAACCCTTTGAGTGTACCTTCTGCCATCAGGAAGATTGACAATAAACTCACTTGTAGGCTCCTTGCTGACATTCACTTCTACAAGAACTCTAGCATAGTTCATTTTAGATCTTTCCTTAGTGAATTGATCCGTGTAAAGACTAATTGTACTTTGAAAGTTAAGAGAATTGATTTGAAAATATATAATACTTGGTTTTAATAAAAAGTAGAAGTCTCTTGGTTATAAAGGAATGAGTTTGTCTAAAACCATAAAGGGTTATAACGGCTTTATGGGAAGTTGGTTATAACGGCTTTATGGAAGGTTAAGAGAATGGTTTTCTCTAATAAAGTAATCAAAGAAATAACTTGTATTAAGGAAGGGCAATTTGATTTAAAGGTATCACTTGCTTAAAGCTTTGAAGTAAGGGTCACTTGATTTAGAAGCCGAGAAATGTATTTCTAAAGTATCGTGACTTATGTGAAATGTACACAAGCCTGGATACTACGGGTGTTAGTATCTTGGGGTTTTATATGAAAAAGGGATCTTTTGAAAATAATGAAAGTACGTAGTACTTGGGGTTAAATTCCCGGATTTTGATGTGTAAAACGAAAGTGTCATGAGTTTATAAAAATGGAAGTCTAAAGGTTTAATGAACTTGCCTGTATTTGCTTGTGATAGCTTTAAGTGCAAGTATTATATGTTACGTTGTGACTCTCGGGAGAGGTCCATTGTCTTGTTATAAGTACTTGGACGCAAGCGGTGATGTGGGATTCCACGGTATGCTTCCATCATGATTGATCCTTGGACACGCTTATACGATGTGGGATTCCGGGGAATGTGACCAGGATGCGCGTTAGATGCGGACATTTTATCGACGTACCGTGACGGGGGATTCCACGGGTATGCTTCCATTGTGATTGATCTTGGCCATGCTTATACGATGAGGGATGCCGGGGCATGCAGCCAGGATGCGGGTTAGATGCCCACGCGTTTTGTTACTCCATGGTCATGCTTATACGATGTGGGATTCCGGGGCATGCGACCATGTTATATTTTACTCCATGGGCTAGCTCCCCATGAAGACATGTACCCACGATGAGGGATTCCGGGGGCATGTTATATTATTACTCCATGGGCTAGCTCCCCATGAAGACCTGCACCTACGATGAGGGATGCCGAGGGCACGTTATGGCCATGCTTATACGATGTGGGATTCCGGGGCATGCGGCCGCGTTATATATATATATATATATATATATATGTTGTATATGTGTACGCCGACAGTGAGGTGGGATGCCACGGGCGCGTCACATGGTTATATTTTACATTATTAGCTGTCGGCAGTGATGTGGGATTCCACGGGCAGGATATATATATATATATGTTGTATATGTGTACGCCGACTGTGAGGTGGGATTCCACGGGCGCGTCACATGGTTATATTTTACACTTATAGCTGTCGGCAGTGATGTGGGATTCCACGAGCAGGAGATATATATGTGTTGTGTATGTGTACGCCGACAGTGAGGTGGGATGCCACGGGCGCGTCACATGGTTATATTTTACACTTATAGCTGTCGGCAGTGATGGGGGATTCCACGGGCACGCTTTGATATTTGTGTGACTTGATCGCGTCCCATCGGGTAGTATAGGCGCCCCTCCTTAAAGGGCCGGATTATACTTATGAAAGATAAGTAAGATATACGGTAATGAACTTAATGATTTTTCCTAATCATGTACTTAAGAATGTGACTATAACTTTTATTGAAAATGGGAAAGATAATAAGGTACGATTAAGTTCATAAGTGGTAATGACACGACAGGATCTGGTATGTATTTTTATACTTGTCCCTGTCATTCTTTATACAGTTATGATCCGTTTACTGTACGTTATTTCTGTTCCATATTCGCACTGTTATCTTGACTTTCGGGGCCGTTCATGCCCGCAGGTTTTAGGTACCCAGGTTGGTGATCCTTGCTCTTAGGATCTCGGTTCAGTTTTTGGGAAAAAGCTCTATTTGCTCCGGAGGCTTATCTCTTGGTATAGTTTTCCTTGAGGTAGTAGATTCATGTATATTCAGGGGTATGGCGGGACCCTGTCCCGCCACAGTTGTTATGTTAAAAATTCATAGAGGTCTGTAGTCACATATTGTGGGTCAGTTTGTAAAGGAAAGGAGGCAACTGCTTCGGTTGTTTATATATATGTCCAGGAAGGTAGCCCTATCGGCTAACCTGTTGTTTTATTTCTGTTGTTTTATTTTATAAGTGTCATGTATGTTCCACGATTATCTCGATGTATACTGTAAGGGTGCCTGGTAGGGCACCGGTCGCGGCCCGGTCGGTCGTGACATCGCACTCGCCCACATCAAACCAAATTTATCGACGACGATATGCACTTCCTCCCATACAAGGCCTCATAAGGCGCCATCCGAATACCGAGTGGTAGCTATTATTATACGCAAACTCAACTTGAGGCAAATGATCCTCCGGCTACCACTCGAAGTCAATAACACAGCTCGCAAAGATATCCTCAAGAGTCCGGATAGTGCGCTCGTCCGTCTGTCGTCTCGAGGATGGAATGCGATGCTGTGCTCACTGCCCCTAAACCCTTTCTTGAAAGACCTCCGTGTTAGCCAGAACCGGGCTCCTCATGCGATATGATAGAAATAGGGACTCCATGCGATCGACGATCTCTGATGTAAAGTCCGCATAATCCTCACCGAAAAGTCATCTGACGGAAGAAAGTGGGCTGATTTCACACCGTCGACGATAACCCAAATAGAATCATGTTTCCTGAGTGCGAGGTAACCCCGTGATAAAGTCCATGTTGATCACCTCCCACTTCCGTGTTGGGATCTCTATCGTCGCAATAAACCACCAGCCTCCGGTGCTCTACCTTCACCGGCGACAACACGGCACCGAGCAACAAACTCGCGACGTCCCTCTTCGTGCCATCCCACCAATACACCGACCGAGGTCGTGGTACATCTTTGTCGACCGATGGATGAAGTAACGCCGCGTGGTGCTTCCCTAGAACCCGCCGCCAAGTCACGGAATATCCGAACACACAACTCGCCTCAAACCTTAGCACCCCATCAGGTGCTACCTCAAAAGGACCCTTCCCCTCACGAAGAGCCGTATCACGGTACCGCGTCAAATCGGATCCTCAAACTGTTGCCTCTTCACCTCCTCGACGATGGAAGACTCGGCAACCTCTCGAACTCGAACCCCACTGCTATCAGAATCAATCAATCGGACTCCAAGGCTCGCTAACTGATGTAAATCGCGAATAATGCCCCTCCTCTCTGGCTGCACATCTGATAGACTCCCCATCGACCTACGACTAAGAGCATCTGCCACAACATTGGCCTTCCCCGGGTGGTACAGGATATCGACATCGTAATCCTTGAGTAACTCTAACCACCGTCTTCGCCGTAAGTTCACTCCTCCGGTGAAGATATACCAAGGCTCTTGTGGTTTGTATAAATATCCACATGAACCCCATACAAATAGTGCCTCCAGATCTTCAAGGCGTGAATCACCGCTGCCAACTCCAAATCATGGGTGGGGTAGTTCCTCTCATGCTTCTTAAGCTGTCGGGATGCGTACGCTATAACCTTGCCCTGCTGCATCAACACACATCCCATCCCAATGCCTGACGCATCACAATACACGACATAGCCGTCTGGACCCTCTGGAAGAGTAAGAACGGGCGATCGCCGCCGCCTCTCCTTCAAGAATCGAAACCCCGCCACAAGCATCACCATCAAACTTAGCCGCTTCCGAGTCACCCTAGTCAACGGTGCAGAGATAGAAGCAAACTTCTCTACGAACCGCCGATAATAACCTGCAAGGCCCAGAAAACTGCGCACCTCTGTCGGAGTAGTAGGTCTAGGCCAACTCCTGACTGCCTCGATCTTGGCCGTATCCACCTGAATACCATCGGCCCCGACTATATGCCCAAGAAAAGCCACCGAAGTCAACCAGAACTCACACTTCGAAAACTTGGCGTACAACTGCTCGTCCTGGAGAACTCTCAACACAGTCCTCAAATGCTCCGCATGCTCCTGCTCTGAGCGAGAATAAACCAATATGTCATCAATGAATACTATCACAAACGTATCCAAAAATGGCTTGAACACTCGGTTCATCAAATCCATAAAAACTGCCGGAGCATTGGTCAAACCGAAGGACATGACTCGAACTCATAATGCCCGCATCGTCCGAATGCGATCCAGGGACATCCGCCTCTCGACTCGCACTGATGATAGCCCGATCGCAGATCAATCTTGAGAAACATCTCGCACTCGTAGCTGGTCGAACAAATCATCAATCCCGGGAAGCGGGGTATTCGTTTAATGGTCACCTTGTTCAACCGTCAGATCAACACATGCGCAGCGCCCCGCCCTTCTTCTTCACGAACAATACGGCGCCCTGGGAGAAACACTAGGTCCGATGAAGCATTTCTCCAAAGAAATCTTTCACCGGTCCTTCACTCTCTCAACTCGGCGGTGCCATTCGTATGGCGGAATGGAAATAGCCGAGTGTCCGCAAAGACATCGATACAAAACTCTATCTCCTCTCGGGAGGATACCGGAGGTCGCCCGAAACACATCCGGGAACTCTCGACTCATCGAATCGATCAAAATCTGGTACCGCACCTCGAGATCGAATACCGAATGAGATGGTAGATATACCCTTCTCGCACCATCTTCCTAGCCTTGAGGTAAGAAATAAACCTACCTCTACGACACGCTGTTTCCTCCCACTCAATAACCGGCCTCAGAAATCGAACTGCATTACTCTCTCCTCGCAGCCTACACCGGGCGTAGCAAGAAGCTAACCAATCCATGCCCATGATCACATCGAATCGGCCATGTCCAACTCTATCAAGTCGCCAGTGGTCCGACGATCGCATAAAGTCACTGGGCAAGCCCTATATATCCGCCGAGCTACTACCGAATCACCCACTGGCGTAGCTACCTCAAAAGAGTCTATGGACTCAGGCTCTATCCCTATCCTACTAGCAATAAGGGGAGATATATAGGACATAGTAGAACCCGAATCTATCAAGGCATAAACGTCACAACCAGAAACTGATAAAGTACCTGTGACGACGTCAGGCGACGCCTCCTGGTCCTGCCGGCTGGACAAGGCATAAATGCGGTTCTGAGGACCTAGAATCGACCCGCGCCACGACCTCTGCGACTGGCCGTCCATGAGTACCCGCCCGGGCGAGTAATCGTAGAGATGAAGACCCGGCAATAGACCCTGTAGGCTGACCCATACCATCACGCTCGGCCTGACAGCTCGATAATGACTCGCCGCCACAAGTGTAGCAAGCTCCCGAAGTAGTACCACAACCTCCTGAATGGAATCTACCACATCGGACACACCGAGCGGACTCGATCGTTAGCACCTTGCTACCTCGAAATCAAGTCCCGGGCCCCGACCGCCCCGAATACTCGTTGTACCGAAACGATGTAGGAGTGCTCGAGCCGGCCGGGTTCAAATCTAGATCGCTGCCGAGGCCGCCCACCCCGAGAGCTACCAAAAGATCCGGCCGCTCGCCTTCTTCTCGCCGCTGATATCCGCCGACCGCCGGCCTACGCTCGTCGCATCCAAGTGCATGAGCCTGCATGCGGGCAATATCCATGGCCGGCTGAAGAGCTACACCAGCGCACGACTCTGACATATAATCATCTAGCCCGGTGACGTAACGGTGCACTCGGTCCTCCATATCTGCTACTAGCGCAGGGACATTGTCACGACCCGAACCCGGGCCCGTGACTGGTGCCTTACCCCGGGCACCCTAGTGATACAACATTAGAGAAAACCAGCGGAAATAAAAACTTAGACATGCAAATAGACATGGATCAAGATGAAAGAAAATAGGCCAACCCAAACGGTTGCCTTTTAGCATATATATATACAAAGACATTTTGAACAGTTACAATCCTTACAACCCTGCCCACACCAGTGCTACAGACCACTAAGATTTATACAACAACTATGACGGGACAGGGCCCCGCCATACCCCTGAATGTACAAGAACCTGCACTGTGTGGTAACATACCAAAGATAAGCCTCAAGGAACGGAGCTTCCCAAGACGTGAAAGGTGATCCTAAAAGCGGGATCGACAAATGATGTACTCTACCGCGGCAGATGAACGCACTCAAGGAGGTCAAGACAACAGTACCAAGTATGTGAATCAGAAATATCAGAATGAAATCATAGCAATATATAAAGTAGGAGACATGTATGATAACCAAACTACAAGATACAAAGATATAAACAAATATATCAAGTCGTGGACTCACGCCTCCAAATCATCACTGCGTGCGTGGAATTCCTTCCTCACCGCTAGCCTATGATATGATAGCAACAAGACATCAATCCAAAAGGAGCATACCCGCGCCACGCATCGTGTCGTGATGTCCAAAGGGAAACACTAAGACAACATTCCAAATGGAAGCATACCCGCGCTACGATCGTGTCAAGATGTCCAAAGGGAAACACTATCAGCGAACGCATCTGCGGAATTTCTCCACACGCCAGACGCCCAAGTAAGTTCTTAACAAGTCAACCGAATTCTCCATCGAGAGACACAGTAGTATAGAAACACGCTTCGCACAACAAAGGCTATCACAACAAGCATAGGCAAGTTTCACAACAACAAGCATAGGCAAGTTTCACAACAACAAGCATAGGCAAGTTATACACAACTCAACGTACTTTCATTTTATGCCAAAGTCCGGGTTTTTAACCCTAAAGTACTACGTACGTTAAATTCCTTTTAAAGAGATCCATTCCTTTTATAAAAGTCACCCGATACCCGTAGTATAAAAATAGAGTGACTTACATCTTTTAAGTAAACCAAAACAACTTCCATACTTTCCTTTTTAAAACCAATTAAGGCAATACCATGCCTTCTTTTTAGACCAAAACACTTCTCTTTTTAAAGTCAAGTTACCACATTAAAACCAATGATAAAAACCCTTCTTTTGTTTTCATAAGGTCGTTATAACCAATTTCCCATAAAGTTGTTATAACACTTTATGTTTTAAACCATTTTAAGACAACACAATGCCCTTCTTTTCCCTAAAGTTCCAGTTTGCCTAATTTCAATTACGCAAGTCTCTTTTTAGAAAAGTTTCATAGTTCAATGTCTTAATCTCTTTTAAAACAATTGAGTAACATATGCCATAAAGTAGCAGTTATTCTTGTTCATAATCAATCTTATTAAGCAACCATGATCTAGAAAATGTAATATCATTTTGTCTCATCTTAGCTTCTATGCAGATGGAGGTTTCTACTGGTTTTAATAATACTTCATTATTCAATACATTTTCCTTTATTAACGCTGCAAATGGTTTGTCGATACACATTCCGATTTCCAAAATCAAGAAACATTATTCCTTTTAAAAACCACGCACTCATTACTCACGAATGAGGTTTCACACAAAACTCATATTAATTCATTTAAGTTAAGTCTCTTATCTTATAAGATCAAGTCTCTTAACTTCTAAAATCAAGAAACCATTTTCTTTACCACTCTTAAGACGTTATACCTAACTCCCATAAAGCTAGTATAACTCTTTTTAAAACCTTTAAAACCAAGTGTTACTCTTCTTTCAAATATGGTTTCTTAACTCTTGACATACTTCAAGTTTCTTATTATTCAGCTTAAGTCAAAAGACATTGCTGCATAACCACGCTCAATTAGCACACGACGCTCACCGCTATATATTATTCAGCTTAAGTCAAAAGACATTGCCGCATAACCACGCTCAATTAGCACACGACGCCTACCGTACTATATATTATTCAGGCTTAAGTCAAAAGACATTGCCGTACTATATATATCTTCCTTTAAAATATCATGCTCAAGAGTATAGGAAGAATCACATACCTCGCGACGATTATCGACTATTAGCAAAACGCTCCACGGCTATAACCCGGCTAGCTTTGTCCACCTTCTAAGTAGCACAGGCTACTTGCAAAACATTCAACCAATAAGGTTATCAGTCTACTGTAATACAGTCCTATGTAAGTACAGTTTAACTTCTACTTGCATTCTTCTGAAGTGATTTCAGTTCAATCCTTTTCTGTAATATCCTTCTATTACAGTTCAATTCTCTTCTATGAATCTTATATTCATTTATATACTACTACAGTATGTAATTTCCAATTACAATAGAAGGACAGTAGTATTTACCTCGATGAGCCCAAAATTATCCAAGTATAAAGTCGCTCCTGAGCAACGTTAAGCTCCTACTCCGAGTGCTCTAACTGGCCCAAACAACCCTTAGAAGTTCTAACCAACTTCTACTTAAATACTTCAACTATCAATGAAGATTTTCCTTAGGGTTTCGTTTAGTGGCTAAAGAAGGTATAATAGTATTTTCTGGGCTTTTGTATAAGTGTAACCTTGGGAATACTACAAGGTATTTGGGCCAAGGTATTTGGGCATTATAACAATACTAGGAGAGTATTTCTATACCACAACAAGGGGTATTATACGAAAACAACTAGGCTTGTGGTACCCCACGCCAAGCCTCACTCAGTGGGTTTGCCTCGGCTAGGCTCTCAAAGGGGAGGGGATTTGGACGAAAGCAACAAGAGGGAGGGAGTATTTGAGACTTAGAAAGATTGTTCAAGTTTTGATGAAGAAAGTCTTCAAGTAAGGGAGTATTTATAGGCTAACCAAAGGCCAACCAATGGCCAAGATGAAGACAAGTGTGGTGCAAGTGTAGGGCTAGATTTTAACAATGTGGACCTTATCCATCTACCACACAACTTGCACAAAATATCCTACCTAACCATGCCACCTATTTCGCCCAATATCGCCTCAAAGTCACGGCGATGTGAGGTGACACTTGTCACCCTCCGTTGGTCCAAAATGTTTCGCCTCTAAAAATCCGCAAAAATTAGAAATGACATAGCCGGAATTTTCCCTTCGCAAGTTTAGTAAAACGTTTCATCGAAAAACGATTCTTTTCGGCACTTGTGCCCAAATTTCGAAACTTGTCAATTCTTAAGGCTTGAATTTTATACGTACGCCC
This sequence comes from Przewalskia tangutica, assembly GCA_029844215.1. Lineage (NCBI taxonomy): Eukaryota > Viridiplantae > Streptophyta > Magnoliopsida > Solanales > Solanaceae > Przewalskia > Przewalskia tangutica. Next base: position 42,118,782 of record CM056725.1, on the reverse strand, counting down.
TCACGCATATACCCGGAAATACGGTATAACATTCTCCTCCTTAGAAACATTCGTCCCGAATGTTCCTTCTCAAGACGGATAACGATGAAGTTCTTCTAACAAGTTGCCAACGCCACGCCTGGCCACGAAATAACACACGTTCTCTTCCTTCCTTACTCGTCGTGCCCTTCTCGAACACTTGAACTCTTCTAGTACACGTACCACCCTCCCGTCAACGCTTCTGTTGCCCAAAACTTTGGAGTCACAACCTCCAAACTTGGTCATCTTACTAGCTTCACTCTTCCTTAAGGCCATTCCCGGCCTTCACGATCCGCTTCTGGTCGAACATATCCACGAACTCATACGATGGTCATCTAAACTTGGGCCTAACACCCTCATGACCCTACCACCTGGCGGGACCACCCAGAGCTGACCCCAGCTCGAAACTGGCCGCGGGTTGGCCCTCAACATGGCCCCAACCCGACCCACTTAACGCATCACGCTCTTGTTCCCCGATCCGGAACAATCTTACCTATATAGGTCATGAAAGATACCACTTTCATTTAACACTACCCAAGGAAATTTTTCCCACAATACATTCTAGGCATAAAATGCACTCCGTCAAGGATCACTTGCAAAATCTGGTACTCAAGACGGCCTTACATCCAAGGTCTCAACTGTAATATTCTAAAGTTCATCATTTTCTCACCCCCAGGCTTACCCTTTTTCACTAACCAGGTTTCTAAATCACATTTTAGCACAAAGATATCCGACATAACACTAAACACATCATCAATACATACAAGTCTCTAGAGGGTTAAGGGTATACCTGAAAATAGGCGGTTCAAAGGACCGCTAAAACTGGGAACTTCCACCGCGACCTCTACCGTGGCCCGCCGGTGTATGAACATCCTGCCTGGCTATGGAAGGTGAAGAACCCGCAATCGATCTCAGAGTCAGGCTATCCTACCAGCCACCCCGGTCTGACAGTTTCTCCCAAAATGGCCTCCGGGCCGCATGTAAAACAAACTCCGGACTAGCACGACACTCCCCATCGCGAGTCTACCACGGCGTCACAACGAGGTAGGGTGGCTTCACCGCTAACACCTCGCTCTCCCGAAAATCTGAACCTCGAGCCCCGACCGCTTCCCGAATACTGGATGCCTCAAGATTATGGAGGACCACTCAGACCGGGCGGAGGCGCATAACTAGTCTCACTGAGGCGGTCCGCCTCGAAAGTCACCAGGACCTGCTGCTCGCCTCTTCACGACTCGTCATTCCGTCGATTTCTCCGCCTCACCTCCAAGTGCATAAGCTCGCATGCGGGCAATGTCCATGCCCCAAGAGCTACACCAACAACTCTCTCGCTAGGTAATCATCGAGCCTCAGAACATATCGGTGCACTCGATCCTCCATACTAGCTACTAACGCGGACGCATCGCCAATGAGTCGAACTCCACATTGTACTCCAACCGCACGCCTGCTTCGCCGCAACACCAAAAATCTTTACCCGAGCCTCCTCATCCGCGAGGCAAGAAGTGTGCAAGAAATGCCTTTGAGAACTCGCCCCAAATAGCTGGAAGTGCATTCTCTCCCGACAGCCACGAATCAAACCACGATCGGCTGCGTATCACGCAATGACGCGAACCTAGACCACCGACTCGGTCTCCGATGCCTTGATCACTCTATGATCCGTCAGAATCGCTTGATGAACTCCTCGCGATCATCCTCGTGCCTCACCCATAAAACTCGCGTTACATCTCGTAAAAATCTCGTAGCCTCAAATCGCTCGGGGGTGAACTACGGTGCTCGGACTCGAATCACGATTCAAATTTATCTCACCGCCACGACTTCGCCGAATCGCCATCTCCTTGTACTTATCTCATCTCGCTTCCAGCCGGGATCGAGGCTCGTGCATCAGAGTCTCGCAGCCATCGCTGCGCGCTCTAAACTCGCTGGCCGGTGTCGCAAAACTCGCCCGTCAAGTACTATCTCAGCATCGACGCTCGCGCTGCATTCTCTCAGATCCCACTAGCAGCCTCGATCGCTTTGCCCGCCTAGGCTCGGGTTGCCTTACGCGAGGCATAATCGTAAAACGGCACGCCGAGGGTTCAACTTATCACACAGCTCTAAGGCACGATCTCAGAATGAGAAGAATGGAAACCAATCCTAAATGTCCTATAGCCTCCTGATTATAGATGTGGTGCACAACACACCGATAATCAAGACTCTACTAGACACGGTCTGTAGACACTTTCCGAGGACTAACTGCTCTGATACCACTTTTTGTCACGACCCGAACCCGGGCCCGTGACTGGTGCCTTACCCCGGGCACCCTAGTGATACAACATCAGAGAAAACCAGCGGAAATAAAAACTTAGACATGCAAATAGACATGGATCAAGATGAAAGAAAATAGGCCAACCCAAACGGTTGCCTTTTAGCATATATATATACAAAGACATTTTGAACAGTTACAATCCTTACAACCCTGCCCACACCAAGCATGCACTCTAAGATTTATACAACAACTATGACGGACAGGCCCCGCCATACCCCGAATGTACAAGAACCTGCACTGTGGTAACATACCAAAGATAAGCCTCCAAGGAACGGAGCTTCCCAAGACGAAAGGTGATCCTAAGCGGGGATCGACAAGATGTACCTACTACTGCAGATGAACGCAGCCTCAAGGAGGTCAAGATAACAGTACCAAGTATGTGAAATCAGAAATATCAGAATGAAATCATAGCGATCTATATAAAGTAGAGACATGATGATAACTAAACTACAAGACACAACATATAAACAAATATATCAAGTCGTGACTCACGCCTCCAAATCATCACTGTGCGTGGAATTCCTTCCTCACCGCCGGCAGTCTATGATATGATAGCAACAAGACAGCAATCCAAAAGGGAGCATACCCGTGCGCTACGCATCGTGTCAGTATGTCCAAAGGGAAACACTAAGACTGTCACGACCCGAAACTGGGCCCGTGACTGGTGCCTTACCCCGGGCACCCTAGTGACACAACATCAGAGTAATCAGCGGAACATAAAACACATACATGAAATGTATACAAACAAGAACTGAGGAAAACTTGCCTTTTCTAAGATATATAAATAACAACTTTACAAATGAACGCTTTAATCTTTTTACAAACCCCGCCACAACAAGATTTACATGCACTTCTAAGAATGATACGACAACAATGGCGGACAGGCCCCGCCAAACCCCCGAATGTAAACACTTACGACGCAGGGGACTATACCACCGATAAGCCTCCGAGAAACGAGCTTCCCAAACGCCAAATCTGCGGACTCGAGAGCTAGGATCAACGATCGGTGTACCTCAACTCGCGGCATGAACGCACTTCAAGGCGAGGTCGCATAACAAAAATCGAGTATGTGAAACTGAAATACATATCGTAAATGAAATCATAGCGCCATATAAAGCAGAGACATGTATGATAACCAAACTACGCTTTACAACAAAGCAACATGTCAAGTCGTGACTCACGCCTCAAGTCATCACTCAAGTATAACAACGGGTCTCGTGCCCACAACATCAATCATGCCCGTGGATACCTTCCTCACCGCCATTCATGATATAAAAGCACCAAGGAACACACTGAACACCGTGTCCCACTGCGGTCATAATAAAACTGCACGGTAAGTACGAAGGCATAGCCGACTACTAAAAACCCACGCATCAACAAGGTCAGCGAATCAGATCATAAGATCTGCTAGACCGTCACATGATCAAAGCCGCCACTTGCCCGCAGATCAATGTACGCCTAACCTCGAACTCCCGCAGCCCGCATAGGCCAATCTCATCGCCCGCATGAGGCATTCCCGCATCGAGGGTAGCTACTCCCTAAGATCGCCCCGACTTCGCATCCGCACGCCACAAGGACCGCATGCCCATAAAGGACGACACTAACCCGAACTCTCGTAGTTCCGCAAGATAGCCCCCGGACTGCATGAGGTATTCTCGAATCATAGTCCATCGACCACCGAGTCTACCCCGCATCGGAGGGCGCTTTAACTCCGGAATCATCTCAAGAGATGAATGCCACAATACTATCATAACGATCGATAGTTAATAAGCACAATCAAGCGGAAACCCTTCACACAAACATCACAAGATACTAACACACGAAGATCCCAACACGCTTACTTATCAACGCAATCAAGAAAGTATTACAAGGCTATCACAAACCAATACAATCAAGTTGTTCACACAAGGTACCTTCTACTATATGATTAACAAAATCGGTTTTTATCCCCAAAGTACTTCATACATCAACTCTTTAAAAGATACGTTACTTTCACAATGTCACACAATACCCGTAGTATAAAATAGAGTGACTATCCTTTTAAAGTAAATCAATTACTTCTCTTTGTAAAATCAAGTAGCAACATTCTTTTCCAATGATCAAGTTTGCCTAATTTCCAATGTTCAAGTTTCTCATTTTAGAAAGGTTTCGTAGTTCATAGTCTTATTCATTTGAGAATATAATTCTCCTTAAAGCTATCTGAGAAACATAAGTCTTATATGTGAGTAGGATATTCTTGTTTATAACAATCTTATTACAGTGACCATGATCTAGAAATATCATTTTGTCTCATCTTAGCTTCTATGCAGATGGAAGTTTCTACCGGTTTTAATAATACTTAATTAGTCAAAACATTTCCTTTTATTAACGCCGCAGTTGGTTTGTCGATACACATTCCGATTCAAATCAAGAAACATTCTTAAGCCGTTATACCTAACTTCCCATAAAGCTAGTATAACTCTTAAGTTTTTCAAAACCAAGTATATTACTTCTTCTTTCAAAATGATTCAAAAATCTTTTGAAATACTTCAAGTTCTTTATTAACACATAACAAGCCAGTTATAGTTCAAATCAGTTACCTTTTTTTAAAAACCACATGTATTTTCTTACCGACATAAAGCTGTTATAACCAACTTCCCATAAAGCCGTTATAACACTTTATGTTTTAAACCACTCAAACACATTTAGCACATGACGCTCACCGTACTACATAGTTCACACATATCATGCTAGAAGAGATAGGAAGAGGTTCACATACCTCGCGACGAGTATCGACTAATAGCAAAACGCCCAAGTACTTCCAACCGCCACTACCTTAAGCCACGTAGATCGCGCCACACGTAGTACTTCAACCTATAAGGCCACAAGGCGCTTTATTAGTGACTAGATCCCTTCAGAGCACATTCTACGTAAAATTCGGCAAAGATTCCCCCACAACAACAGAAATCTCCTCCTCTATCGAGGCCGCTACCAAGCCAACCAGTGGGGTTATACAACTAACCCTAACGGTACAATTCTACTCCACTGTACTACTACACAAGTCTACTGTAATACAACCCTATGTAATTAGCTCAAGATTCTTCTTTAAATTCAGCTTAAGTCGCAAAGACATTGCAGAAGTATTATTCAGCTTAAGTCAAAAGACATTGCCGATAACTACGCTCGGTTCTATATATAGTATACTTCAACTATATATTCTACAATATGTAATTTCCAATTACAATAGAGGACAAGATATTTACCTCAATAAGCCCATAATTATCCAAGTATAAAGTCGATCCCGGGCAATCGCTTAGCTCCAACTCCGAGCGCCCAACCCGCTCTAAACCACCCTTAGAAGTTCTAACCAACTTCTACACAATACTCCAACTGACTATGGAGATTTTCCTAGTGGTTTCGGTTTGTGACCGACGGTAAGTATAATAGTATTTCGGCTTTTCAGATAGGTATAACCTTAGAATACAACAAGGTATATGGCTAAGGTAATTGGGCATTACAACAATACTTTTGAGAGTATTTCTACACCACCAAGGGGGTACCACGAGAACACCCCAAGTGCAGTGGTGTGCTCTACCGAAGGCCACTAGGAGTGGGGAGTACCCTCTCGCCACTAGGCCTCACGAAAGGGGAGGGGAAAGCTCACGCCAGAGCACAAGAAAAGGAGGAAGGCTTTCAAGACTTGGTGATTTTTGAATGGATGAAGTCTTCAAGCTTAGTGGGTATTTATAGCAAAACCAAAGGCCAACCAACGGCCAAGATCAAGCCATGTGCAAGGCAAGTGTAAGGCCAAGATCAAGCCATGTGCACCCTAACCCTACTCCACAAAACACTCCACAAAACAAGGCACAAAACAAGGCACAATTCAAGGCCATAAAGTGGTCCATTTCGCCAAGCGGTTGCCGCCTTGTTTCCAATGCGAGGTGACACATGTCACCCTCCCGCTGGTCAAAAATGTTTCGCCTCTCTAAAAATCCGCAAAATTAAAAATGGCATAGCCGAAATTCCCTACGAAAGTCGTGAAAACGCTTCGAAAAACGACTCAAAACGGGTGTTGTGAACAAAATTAATTCGCCAAGCCTTAGTACAAGTTTCAAATTTTCTACGCACGCCCCACGCATATACTGGAAATACGGGTATAACATTCTCCTCCTTAGAAACATTCGCCCGAATGTTCCTTCTAAGTCTCAAACAAACGCGGCGCCAAGATAGTCTTCACTACTATACTTACGAAAACAAACCCGCCACATCCGCCACGAAACACCCAAGCAAAATACCTCCATCCAAGTCCACGAGGAAACACCTCTATCATAACCACAAACACTTCTCACCGGGTTTAAAATATACCTCCTTCGCACCTCCTCTTTACAAAAGAAATGATCACACCTATGCTCGCCATACATGCTCGCTTCTCTTTTACTCGTCAGATACCACTTTGTCACTTTGCTCGAGGCATTAACCTTCTCAGCGACTCCAACAAATGGTACCACCGCATGCGATCCTCGAGGATGTCGATACTCGAACTCTTTCCACATTTCGACATCGCTCGCTTAAAACTCGTTACTATCTCTAACGTGGTCATCATTAATCGGGAACACTGATGGATCTCCGATACTTTCCAACATAACATTTAACGATCGACGACCGCTTCCTAAGTCGGACGCAAGAATGCTAACATATAGGCAACCGCCTATTCTTCACATGAACTCGTGCGGCCCAAAGTAACTCGCTAAGTCCTCTGTATTCCAAACTCGCCACACCCAACCCGGTGGTACCTTCAAGAAGACCGATCACCAACTCAACTCTAAGCGCTGCCGCCGATTATCCGCACAATTCCTCCGAGCTGCTGTAACTTCTTCTAGACAAGCTTCAGACTATCCACACCGCCGGAACAAGCTCAACCAACTAATCGAACCTTGCCAACATCGAACCAATCGACCGACAACTTACACTTCCGCCCACAAGGCTTCATAAGGCGATATATCCAACACCGAAATGGTAGATCAAACACTACCTCCACAGAGACAACAATCCCCAACGACTACCTCTCAAATCCACGACCGCCCGAGGGCGAACGCGATTCGAGACTCACCGAAGTTCTTAACCCCGCTCGTAAACTTTAGAAGACGAAAAATAGCTACAACCTGGGCTTCATCGTTCGACATAAGGTGAAGGTAGGCACCCCGCAGCCTTACAACCTTCTCGATAAAACAATATCGCCGAGTAAACGATCTTTGCTAAGACAAGACGCCGACTCCTCGGTCCGACCATCGGTCGAACGCATCCACGAACTCAGACGGTTAATCGAATACGGGCCTAACACCTCGTGACTACCACAAGGCGACCACCACAACCGACTTACCACCAAACTCCGCCGCGGTTGACCCGCAACGTGCTCAACCCGACCCGCAACGCGCATCATACTAGCTCCCGAACCGAACAATCTCACTAATCACGCATTTAAAACCTAGCGGCCTTCTTAGCTCAACTACCCTCTTCATTCCACACTACTGTGACTGTCCCAACATAACTCACGCACTATGCACTCCGATAAGGGTCAAACATAACACTACACCTTTTTCCTCGAGATGGCCTCACCTCTAAGGTCTCTACGTATAAAGCTCTAAGGCTCACACTTTCTCTATCCCCAAAATCTTACTCTGCTAAACAACCATGATTTCAAATCACAACTAACACACCGCCATCGTAACATAGCACCTAAGGTATACTCACCTTATCACCTATACAAAACTCTGAGGTTAAGGATAGATCTATATCTACCGCTTCACTCCCTTAGTCGTTCTAATCAAACTCGCCTGTAGGCGCATACCGTGGGAGATGACAAACTACCCACCGATCTCAAGGCTAAGTCCTCCTACAAGGACACTCGACACTGCACTGACGGCCATAGTACAACAAGTACCAACCTAAAAGATGACATTCCCGGATGACGCTCACACATCGCAACCGAAGCCCCGGAGTTCACCAACTCCTCGCACACCCCGAACGCCCCGGAATTTGTAGAAGACCACTCGCACCGGGCGAGGTGCATATCTAACTCCGCTGGGAGGCGACTCGCCAAAGTTACCAAAGGACCTCGCTCGCCCTCTTCTACCGCCCTTCGTTAACCCATCGATCTCTACATCGCCTCGGCCGCAAGCATAAGCCCGCATACGTGCCATGCTCAAGCCTAATCAAGAATTATTCTTGCACAACCTCTTATAGATAGTCCTCAAGACTCGCAGACATCGGTATACTCTCCGGTAGCCAAATCTATAGCTAGTAATGTGGTTACCTCTTTGCAATCTATATTCACCGCTCCTGGCCGTGAATCAAGGTTCAAATATCATGGTCGCAGCAGGAACCGCCGCCGTGCTAAACTCACGGGGCTAGCGACGCCGCAGTAACTCCCCGAATGAAGCACCACCCAAGGTGAAGATTGGGCCCGTGCCTCGTGACCCTCAGACTCAACTCGCAGCCTCCTGGCCGCTTTGCCTCCCGGGCCCGGTTGCCTACGCGAGGCATAATGATAAGGAAAGAAATACGCTCAGAGGATCCAACTTACAACATGCCTCTAAGGCACGATCTCAGAGTGAGAAGAATAGAAACCAATCCTAAATATCATATAGCCTCCGACATTGGTGGTGCACAACACACCGATAATCAAGACTTCATCGATACGGTCGTAGACACTTTCCGAGGATTAATCGCTCGATACCACTTTTGTCACGACCAAATCGCCCGTGGATCGTGCCTTACCTCGCACCCTAGTGACACAACATCGAGTAATCGGAACATAAAACACATACATGAAATGCATGTATACAAAACAAGAATCGAGAAAACTTGCCTTTCAAGATATATAAATAACAACTTTACAAATGAACGCTTTAATCTTTTTACAAACCCCGCCACAACAAGATTACATGCACTTAAGAATGATACGACAACAATGGCGGACAGGCCCCGCCAAACCCCCGAATGTAAACACTTACGACGACAGTGACTATACCATCGATAAGCCTCCGAGAAACGAGCTTCCCAAATGAAATCGTGACTCGAGAGCTAGGATCAACGATCGTGTACCTCAACTCGCGCATGAACGCAGCTCAAGCGAGGTCGCATAACAGTACCGAGTATGTGAAATCAAATACATATCAGAAATGAAATCATAGCCATATAAAGTGAGACACGTATGATAACCAAACTACGCTTACAACAAAGCCATGTCAAGTCGTGACTCACGCCTCAAGTCATCACTAAGTATAACAACGGGTCTCGTGCCCACAACATCAATCATGCCCGTGGATACCTTCCTCACCGCCGGCCTATGATATAAAAGCACCAAGGAACACACTGAACACCGTGTCCCACCGTGTCATAATAAACTCAGACGGTAAGTACGAAGGCATAGCCGACTACTAAAAACCCACAGCACCAACAAGGTCATGAATCAGATCATAAGATCTGCCTAGACCGCCACATGATCAAAGCCGCCACTTGCCCGCAGATCACCGTACGCGCCTAACCTCGAACTCCCGCAGCCCGCATAGGCCAATCTCATCGCCCGCATGAGGCATTCTCGCATCGAGGGTAGCTACTCCCAAGATCGCCCCGACTTCGCACCGCATGGCCACAAGGACCGCATGCCCATAAAGGACGACACTAACCTCGAACTCGTAGTTCCGCGATAGCCCTCGACTGCATGAGGTATTCTCGAATCATAGTCCATCGACTACCGAAGTCTACCCCGCATCGGAGGCGCTTAACCCTAATCATCTCAAGAGATGAATGCCACAATACTATCATAACGATCGATAGTTAATAAGCACAATCAAGTGGAAACCCTTCACACAAACATCACAAGATACTAACACACGAAGATCCCAACACGCTTACTTATCAACGCAATCAAGAAAGTATTACAAGGCTATCACAAACCAATACAATCAAGTTGTTCACACAAGGTACCTTCTACTATATGATTAACAAAATCGGTTTTTATCCCCAAAGTACTTCATACATCAACTCTTTAAAAGATACGTTACATTTCACAATGTCACACAATACCCGTAGTATAAAATAGAGTGACTATCCTTTAAAGTAAATCAATTACTTCTCTTTGTAAAATCAAGTAGCAACATTCTTTCCAATGATCAAGTTTGCCTAATTTCCAATGTTCAAGTTTCATTTTAGAAAGGTTTCGTAGTTCATAGTCTTATTCATTTGAGAATATAATTCTCCTTAAAGCTATCCGAGAAACATAAGTCTTATATGTGAGTAGGATATTCTTGTTTATAACAATCTTATTACAAGACCATGATCTAGGAAATATCATTTTGTCTCATCTTAGTTTCTATGCAGATGGAAGTTTCTATCGGTTTTAATAATACTTAATTAGTCAAAACATTTCCTTTATTAACGCCGCAGTTGGTTTGTCGATACACATTCGATTTCAAATCAAGAAACATTCTTAAGCCGTTATACCTAACTTCCCATAAAGCTAGTATAACTCTTAAGTTTTTCAAAACCAAGTATATTACTTCTTCTTTCAAAATGATTCAAAAATCTTTTGAAATACTTCAAGTTCTTTATTAACACATAACAAGCCGCTTATAGTTCAAATCGCTTACCTTTTTTAAAACCACATGTATTTTCTTACCGACATAAAGTCGTTATAACCAACTTCCCATAAAGCCGTTATAACACTTTATGTTTTAAACCACTCAAACACATTTAGCACACGACGCTCACCGTACTACATAGTTCACACATATCATGCTAGAAGAGATAGGAAGAGGTTCACATACCTCGCGACGAGTATCGACTAATAGCAAAACGCTCCAAGTACTTCCAACCGGCCATTACTCCTAAGCCACGTAGATCGCGCCACACGTAGTACTTCAACCTATAAGGCCACAAGGCGCTTATTAGTGACTAGATCCTTCAGAGCACATTCTACGTAAAATTGGCAAAGACCTCCCCACAACAACAGAAATCTCCTCCTCTATCGAGGCCGCTACCAAGCCAACCAGGGGTTATATACAACTAACCCTAACGTACAATTCTACTCCACTACATTACTACACAAGTCTACCAGAATACAACCCTATGTAATTACGCAAGATTCTTCTTTAAATTCAGCTTAAGTCGCAAGACATTGCCGTAAGTATTATTCGTGCTTAAGTCAAAAGACATTGCGATAACTACGCTCATTCTATATATAGTATACTTCAACTATATATTCTACAATATGTAATTTCCAATTACAATAGAGGACAAGATATTTACCTCAATAAGCCCATAATTATCCAAGTATAAAGTCGATCCTGGGCAATCGTTTAGCTCCAACTCCGAGCGCTCCAACCCGCTCTAAACCACCCTTAGAAGTTCTAACCAACTTCTACACAATTGTTATACCCCGTATTTCCAGAGTATGTACGTAAGGGAATACGTACGAAAGTCTAGCCTAAAAAATAAGCCTTGGACGTTTCATTTTGTACACAACTCACTAGAAGAATCGTTTTCCGACTAAACGCTTCACGCCTTCGTAGAGTAAATTCCGGCCATGCCATTTCTTATTTTTGGCGGATTTTTCCAGAGACGAAACATTTTGGACCAACGGGAGGGCAACACTTGGCACCTCCCATTGATGGACTTGAATCGCCCATCGACGAAAATGGAGAAACATTGGCACGCTTTTTTGTGCCACGGCACAAGTCAAGGAGTTGGTAGGATATTTGTGTTTAGTTAATCCTCACACTACACTTGCCTTGCAATTGTATTCATCTTGTCCTTTGGTTGGCCAAGGCTTGATCTATAAATACCCCCTTTGATGAAGAGTTCTTCATCCACAAAGTTATCTTCCAAGTCTAAAAATCCTCTCCTCTCCCTTTGTAGCCATTTCGTCCAAACACCTCCCCCTCCCCTTGTGAAGGTGGCCTTGGCCGAATACCCCCCCTAGCCTAGCCAAAAATCTACCCCTCCGTAGAAAAGTTACCTTCTTGTATCGTTATAATGCCCAAAAACCCTAGCCCAAATACCTTAGTACTTTGTAGAAGTTGTGAAGAACTTCTAAGGTTCTTGAGCATACTACTTAGGAGCAAAACCTTGCTCAGACTTTTCTAGGATATTGGGCTTACTGAGGTAATAATCCTAACCTCTTTGAATTAGAGAATACTTGTTATAGTATAAGAATTAGTATAAATACTTAGAAGTATATCACATAATAGAATTGAAGTGTTAATCACTTAGAAGGGTTTAAAAGAAGAATAATAAAACTGCATTACATAGGAGACTTATATAGCTCACGGGTGGGAAGTTTGCCCGACTTACCGTAGAATTATGAACCCCTGCTTAGAATGACCTTGAGTAGTCTTTAATAGATATCCGTGACTATTATAACATATTCAACTTAGCGTGGTTTGAAGGTATGTGATTCTTCCTAAAGCATGATATTTTACAATATAACTACGAATGCCTCACTTTGTCTATACTACTTACTAAGCACAATGCCTCACGCTTAAGCTCGAATAATACTTACAGAATGCCTCACGCTTAAGCTTTGAATAATAAAGAACTGAAACATTTCAAAAGACTACTCAATCATATTAACAGAAGAGAACTAATTGGTTTTTAAAACAGAAGCTTAAGAGTTATACTAGCTTTATGGGAAGTAAGTATAACCACTTAAGATTTATAAAAGAAACAAGTTTGCCTATGTGTTTATATTATATGGTGAAAAGAATAATAAAGATGGTTTGATAAGTAGACATGATATGATGCTATGTGTGTTAGTATCTTGTAACGCTTTGTATAAGTGAGTATCCTTGTTGTGCTTATATTGTTTAAAGATAAGTTGTTATGTTAGTATACTATCACTCACCTCGAGACGATACCGGGTTAAGTCGCCTCCACGCGGGTAGACTGACCATGATTCGAGAATACCTACGCGGGTCCGGGCCCATGCGGAGCTACGAGAGTTCCGTGTTAGTATGCGGGTTATACCTCATGCGGTGCGACAATGAGTCCAGACGCCGAGGAGTAGCTACCGGATGCGGGGTTATACCCTCCGGTGAGTGGGCCGCCCATGCGAGATTAGGCGCAGACGACGACGGGGCAGCCGCCCTGCTTCGATCATTCGCAGCCTAGACAAGACTCATTACGCTTACCTATTGTTGTTTGTGATGTTTCTGGTTGTTTCATACATATTTGTAAACCGGTTTTAAAAATGATATGTTTCATTTAAGTACTTTACGCTTTCGCATACTTAGTACTGTCAGATCATGCCGCAGGTAAGCAGTGTGTTAGATCCGCATTCCTAGGATCTCTACGTTGGTGCTGAGCTCCATCTCTTCCGAGGCTCTACTTTTGGTATGATCTCCTTGTAGATAGTTTTGTATCCCGCCATAGTTGTATATTTTCAGAGGTTCAGAGTCATGTTGTAAAAGGTCGGATGTAATCTGAACTATGATTATATATATATTGTTTTTCACATATGTCTTATTTTATAAACTGTTTCATGTCTTGTTTTATATTTCGATTTCTGATGTATGACTACTGGGTGCCTTAACGGGTCGTGACAAAAGTGGTATCGTGAGCGCTTAATCTCTAAAGTGTCTGCATCTAGTAGAGTCTTGATTATCTGTGTTGTGCACCACACCAATAATCGTGAGGCTATAGGATATTTAGGATTGGTTTCATTCTTCTCATTCCGAGATCGGTTATAGGTTGGACCTCTAACGTATTCCTTTCTTATGCCTCCACGTAAGGCAACCCGCCCGTAGGGCGGCAAGGCACAGCAGACACCCAGAGTCACGAGGGCTCGTGCCCGATACCAAGTTCTATGACGCCACAAGACTCCACACCTCCCGCCCACACCGGGCGGAGGAGTTAGGAGATGGCCGGCTAAAGTCAGGCCCGACACGAGGAGAGATTGACGCTTGGTACACCCGAGGCGTATAGTTTGAGGCTACGAGATTTCGAGTTTTATGGGTCGAGGCCGAGGATGATCCGCAGGAGTTCATCCGCCTTCAGAGGATTTTGAGAGTGATCGTATGTCGAGACCGAGTCCGTGATCTTTGGTTCACATAGGCGTGATACCGCCGATTGGTTTGATTCGACGGAGTTATCCCGGAGAGCACGCGTCCCCGCCTACTTGGGACGAGTTCTCGAGGCTTTCTCACTTCACTTCTTGCCTCCACAGATGAGGAGGGCGCGGCCGATAAATTTTGAGGCAGAGGACGACCGCCGTGGAGTACAATGTCGAGTTTGATTCATTGGCTCGATATGTCCCAAAGATTGGTAGCAGATATGGAGGATAGTGGTACACCGCTATGTCATCGGGCTAGATGACTACATGGCCGAGTCATGTGCGGGGTTTCTCCACCGGTATGGACATTACCCGCATGCAGCTCACGCCTGACGCGGCGAGCGCAGAGGCCAGACGGAGGGTTTTCGTGGTTATCGTGGTGGCGGCCTAGATTCGCACCACAGCCAGAGCACTCCGCACCGCCCTCAAGACCCAGAGTTTTCGAGGGCGCCCGGGACCGTAGATCCCATTACGTGGTACTACTTATGGATCTTGTTACGCAGGTCACTTACCGGGCGTGGTAGGCCCAACCTTTCGCCGAGGCGTGGTGCTCATGGCCAGGTCGCGCAGGGTCGTGGCTCAGTCCTCCTCGTAACCGCATTTATGCTTTGTCCACCGACAGATCGTGAGGCCTCACCGATGTCGCGGTACCTTATCGGTTTGATGTTTATGCCTCGATAGATCCGGTTCTACCGCCCCATATATCTCCTGTTGCTAGTAGGATAGGATAGAGCCCGAGTCCATAGACCCTTTCGAGGTAGCTACGCGTGGTGATTCGGTGGTAGCTCGCGTATATAGGGCTTGTCCCGTGACCATTTAGACTCCAGCCGACTGACAGAGTCGAGATGATCGACGACGTGATTATGGGACGGATTGGCTAGCTTCTTGCTATGCCAATGTAGATCGCAGAGAGAGTAGTACGGTTCCAGCTTCCGAGCCGGTTGAGTGGAGGGGAGCACGGTATCGCCAGGGGTAGGTTTATTTCACCTCAAGGCTAGGAAGACGGTGCAGGCGGTACATCTACCATCTAGTTCGAGTGTTTGATATCGAGGTCGCGTACCAGATTTTCGCCGCCTCGTAGTCACGAGTTCCCGCACGTGTTCCTGCATGACCTCCTGCATCCTCCCGAGAGGAGATTGAGTTTGTATTGACATATTGCCGATACTCGCCTATTTCCATTCCGCCATACGTAACGGCACCGCCGAGCTGAGAGAGTCAAGGATCGCCTTAGGGATTTGCTAGAGAAGCGGCTTCATTAGGCCCATGTTTCTCCTGGGCCGCCAGCGGTATTGTTCGTGAAGAAGGACGACGCCGCGCATGTGTGTTGATTACAGCAACAAGGTGACCATTAAGAACGCATACCCTCCCCGTGATTGATGATTTGTTCGACCGGGTGCGTAGATGTTTCTCCAAGATTGACCGCGATCGCTATCATCAAAAGTAGTCGAGAGGTGGATGTCCCTAGATCGCATTCCGACCAGACGCATTATGAGTTCGTGGTCATGTCTTTGGTTGACCAATGCTCCGTGGTATTCATGGATTTGACGAACCGAGTGTTCAAACCATTTTGGACACGCTTGTGATAGTGTTCATCGATGATATCTTGTTTATTCTCGCCAGAGCAGAGCACGCGAGCATTTGAGCTTCTCCAGATCAGCAGCGCACGCCAAGTTTTCCAAATGTGAGTTTTGCTGACTTGGGGCGTTTCGGGCATATTGTCGCTGGGATGGCATTCGAGTTGATACGCCAAGATCGGCAACAGACTTGCCGAGACCTACTACTCCGGCAGAGGTTCGCAGCTCGGGCCTCGCAGTTATTATCGCGGTTCGTGGAGAAGTTTGCTTTATCTCTCGCACCATTGACTAGCCGACTCGTGGCGCGTTTCATGGATCGATGTCAGGAGCGTGGTTTCATCGAATCTTGAGAGATCGACGACCGCCTCGCTCTTACTCTTCCGCAGGTCCATGGTTATGTGGTATTGTGACGCGCCGCATCGGGTTGGGATGTGTATTGATGCAGATGGGGTTATAGCATATGCATCCCGACACCAAGAAACACGCAGAGGAACTACCCCACCCATGATTGGAGTCGCACCGTGATTCACGCCAAGATCCGAGGCACTATTTGTAATGGGTTCACGTGGATGTTTATACAGACCACAAGAGCCTCAGATATCTTCACCGGCAGGAGTCGAACTTACGGCAGACGGTGGTTAGAGTTGCTTAAGGATTACGATGTTGATATCCTATACCACCCGAAAGGCCAATGCCAGGCGTACGCCTGTAGTCGTCATGGGAGCCTTTCGATGTGCAGCAGAGAGGAGGGACATGGTTCGTGATTTGCATCGCTTAGCGAGCCTTGGTGTCCGCTTGATTGATTCCGATAGCAGGTTAGAGTTCGTGAGGTTGCCGAGTCTTCCATCGCCGGCGAGGTAAGAGGCAACAGCTCGAGGATCCACTTTGATTCGATATCGTGATACGCCTCTTCGTGAGGCGCGGTCCTTGAGGTAGCACCACGGGTGCTAAGGTTTGAGGCGCATCGTGTTCGGATGTTTCAGACTTCGCAGCAGTTCGGGGAAGCACAGTCGCGTTACTCATCCATCCGGGTCGACTCAAGATGTACCACGACCTTAGATCCGTATCGTGGGATGGCTCAAGAGGACGCTGCAGAGTTCGTAGCTCGCCCGTGCACAGTGAAGAGGCGCAGAGCACCGAGGCCCGGTGGTTTGTTACAGCGATAGAGATCCCGACCGGAAGTGGGAGGTAATCAACATGGACTTCATCACAGATTACCTCGCACTCGAGAGACATGATTCTATATGGGTTATCGCCGACAGTCGACTAAATCAGCCCACTTTCTTCCCGTCAGACGACTTTTTCTACCGAGGATTATGCCGACTTTACATCCGAGAGATCGCCGACTACATGGAGTCCCTACCGATCATATCGCATGCAGGAGCCCCATTTACGCTAACTTCGGAGGTCCTTCCAGAGGGCTTAGGGACGCAGTGAGTTCGAGCATCGCATTTCATCCACGCATGCACGGACAGCAGAGCGCACTATCCGCACTCTCGAGGATATGTCGAGCACCGTGTCATTGACTTTAGTGGTAGTTGGGAGGATCATTTGCCTCAGTTGAGTTCGATATAATAATAGCTACCACCCAAAGATTCGATGGCGCCTACGAGGCCTTGTATGGAGGAAGTGCAGATCGCCTATAGGTTGGTTCGATAGTGGGACCAGATTTGGTACAGCAGTGCCGGATAAGGTGAAGCTTATCCGAGCGGCTATCGACAGTCGATGTAAGTCGACGCAGATCATCGCCGCCAGATCTTGAGTTCGAGGTTCATGATTGGGTTTTTAAAGGTGTCACCGGCGGTGTGATGAGATTCGAAGAAGAAGCTCACCGCGTACATCGGGCCGCTTCAGATTGTCCGCAGGTAGGCAAGGTTGCTCACGAGTTGATCCGCCGTCCGATCCGAGGCGGCATCCTGTTTCACGATCTATGCCGAGGAGATGTATCGGATCCATCTGGTGCACCCGATTGACGATGTCCAGTGTGATCGAGGCTATCGATGAGGAGATTCCCATAGCGATAGTCGATCGTCGTGTTAGCGCCCGCGACGAAGGACGGGCTTCCGCCAAAGTCTTGTGGCGAACGAGCTCGTGAGGAGATGACATGGGAAGCCGGAGGACATGAGGCGAAGTATCTCACCTATTCCCACACCTCCGTAATTCACCTTCCTACTTGTAAATTTCCATTATCATTTATGCCTAAGTGTTGTTTGTGGCATTTGCTAACTGCTTAAACTTCTTCGATAATCGTTTTGGAAGGAACATTCGACGAATGTTTCTAAGGCGAGGAGAATGTTATACCCAGATTTCCAGAGTATGTAAGGGAATACGACAAAGTCTAGCCTAAAAATAAGCCTCGACGTTTCATTTTGTACACAACTCACTAGAAGAATCGCTTTCACTAAACGCTTCCACACTTTCAGAGTAAATTCCGCTATGCCATTTCTTATTTTTGCGGATTTTTCCAGAGACGAAACATTTTGGGACCAACGGAGGGCAACACTTGGCACCCTCCCATTGATGGATTGAATCGCCCATTGACGAAAATGGAGAAACATTGGCACGCTTTTTACGGCACAAGTCAAGGAGTTGGTAGGATATTTGTGTTTAGTTAATCCTCACCCTACACTTGCCTTGCACTTGTCTTCATCTCGCCATTGGTTGGCCAAGGCTTGAGCTATAAATACCCCTTTGATGAAGAGTTCTTCATCCACAAAGTTATCTTCCAAGTCTAAAAATCCTCTCCTCTCCTTTGTAGCCATTTCGCCCAAACACCTCCTCCTCGAAGGTGGCCTTGGCGAATACCCCCTAGCCTAGCCAAAAATCTACCTCCCTTGGTAGAAAAGTTACCTTCTTGTATCGTTATAATGCCCAAAATACCCTAGCCCAAATACCTTAGTACTTTGTAGAAGTTGTGAAGAACTTCTAAGGTTCTTGAGCATACTACTTAGAGCAAAACCTTGCTCAGCGCGACTTTTCTAGGATATTATTGGGCTTACCGAGGTAATAATCCTAACCCTCTTTGAATTAGAGAATACTTAATGTGCTATAGTATAAGAATTAGTATAAATACTTAAGTATATCACGTAATAGAATTGAAGTGTTAATCACTTAGAAGGGTTTAAAAGAAGAATAATCAAATCAGATTTACATAGGACTGCTTTCACAGAGACTTATATAGCTCACCGTGGGGAAGTGCTGCCCGACTTATCAGAATTATGAACCCTCGCTTAGAATGACCTTCAGAGTAGTCTTTAATAGATATCCGTGACTATTATAGGTCGACTCTCACACATATTCAACTGGTGGTTTTCACGGTAAGGTATGTGATTCTTCCTAAAGCATGATATTTTACAATATAACTACGAATGCCTCACGCTTAAGCTCGAATAATACTTACGAATGCCTCACGCTTAAGCTCGAATAATACTTACGGAATGCCTCACGGCTTAAGCCCGAATAATAAAGAATCAAAACATTTCAAAAGACTACCAATCATATTAATGTAAGAGAACTAATTGGTTTTTAAAATGGCTTAAGAGTTATACTAGCTTTATGGGAAGTAAGTATAACCACTTAAGATTTATAAAAGAAACAAGTTTGCCTGTGTTTATAATGCACTTATATGGTGAAAAGAATAATAAAGATGGTTTGATAAGTAGACATGATATGATGCTATGTGTGTTAGTATCTTGTAACGCTTTGTATAAAGTAGTATCCTTGTTGTGCTTATATTGTTTAAAGATAAGTTGTTATGTTAGTATACTATCACTCACCTCTTGAGATGATACCGGGTTGTCATCCACGCGGTAGACTCAAAGTGTCCGGGGACCATGATTCGAGAATACCTCACGCGGTCCAGGCCCATGCGCGAGCTACGAGTTCCGTGTTAGTACGCGGGTTATACCTCACGCGGTCCATGCGACAATGAGTCCGTGATTTACGCCGAGGAGTAGCTACCCGACGCGGGTTATACCTCACGCGCCCACGCGAGTGGCCCATGCGGACCGAGTCCGTGATTAGCGCAGAATGATGACGGGGCGAGTGGCCGCTTCGATCATTCGCACTAGACAAGACTCATTACGCTTACCTATTGTTGTTTTGTTTGATGTGGCACTATGCGCGGTTTCTCGTTGTTTCATACATATTTGTAAACCGGTTTTAAAAATGATATGTTTCATTTAAGTACTTTACGCTGCATACTTAGTACCGCCAGATCGACTCTTCGGGGCTGCTCATGCCGCAGTGGCAAGCAGTGTTAGATCCGCATTCCTAGGATCTCTACGTTGGTGTCTGAGCTCCATCTCTTCCGAGGCTCTACTTTTGGTATGATCTCCCAGAGATAGTTTTGTACAGTGGTATGGCGGGCCCCGTCCCGCCATAGTTGTATATTTTCAGAGGTTCAGAGTCATGTTGCAGTGATGAATCGAACTATGATTATATATATATATGCCGAAGGCGTGTTTTTCTCACATAAATCGTGGTCTTATTTTATAAATCGTTTCATGTCTTGTTTTATATTTCACTGATTTCTCTGATGATGACTACTTGGGTGCCCCAAGGCACTACCACTGCCAACGTCGTGACAACAATACTCCAACTGACTATGGAGATTTTCCTAGGGTTTCTGCTCGTGACCGACTGTAAGTATAATAGTATTTCCGGCTTTTCAGATAGGTATAACCTTAGAATACAACAAGGTATATGGCTAAGGTAATTGGGCATTACAACAATACTTTGAGAGTATTTCTACACCACCAAGTGGGGTACTCACGAGAACACCCAAGGCAGTGGGTGTGCTCTACCAAGGCCACCAGGAGTGGGGAAAGTACCTCTCGGCCACTAGGCCTCACGAAAGGTGAGGGGAAAGCTCACTGCCAGAGCACAAGAAAAGGAGGAAGGCTTTCAAGACTTGGTGATTTTTGGAACGGATGAAGTCTTCAAGCCAGGGGTATTTATAGCAAACCAAAGGCCAACCAATGGCCAAGATCAAGCCATGTGCAAGGCAAGTGTAAGGCCAAGATCAAGCCATGTGCACCCTAACCCTACTCCACAAAACACTCCACAAAACAAGGCACAAAACAAGGCACAATTCAAGGCCAGAAAGTGGTCCATTTCGCCGCGGTTGCCGCTTCTTGTTTCAATGAGGGTGACACACGCCACCCTCCCGCTGGTCAAAAATGTTTCGCCTCTGAAAAATCCGCAAAATTAAAAATGGCATAGCCGAAATTCCCTACGAAGTCGTGGAAAACGCTTTACCGAAAACGACTCAAAACGGGTGTTGTGAACAAAATTAATTCGGCCAAGCCTTAGTACAAGTTTCAAATTTTCTACGTACGTCCTTACGTACATACTCTGGAAATACGGGGTATAACAAAGACAACATTCCAAATGGAAGCATACCCGTGCGCTACGCATCGTGTCAGTATGTACAAAGGAAAACAATAAGACAGCATTCCAAATGGAAGCATACCCGTGCGCTACGCATCGTGTCAGTATGTCCAAAGGGAAACAATAAGAGAGCATTCCAAATGGAAGCATACCCGTGCGCTACACATCGTGTCATTATGTCCAAAGGGAAACACTATCAACAGGAACGTACCCGTGGAATTTCTCTGTCACTGCCGGCACGTCCAAGTAAGTTCTTAACAAGTCAACCGACCCTCCATCGAGAGACACGGTAGTATAGAAACACAATTCTCGCACAACAAAGGCTATCACAACAAGCATAGGCAAGTTTCACAACAACAAGCATAGGCAAGTTTCACAACAACAAGCATAGGCAAGTTATACACAACTCAACGTACTTTCATTTTATGCCAAAGTCCGGGTTTTTAACCCTAAAGTACTACGTATGTTAAATTCCTTTTAAAGAGATCCATTCCTTTTATAAAAGTCACCCGATACCCGTAGTATAAAAATAGAGTGACTTACATCTTTTAAGTAAACCAAAACAACTTCCATACTTTCCTTTTTAAAACCAATTAAGGCAATACCATGCCTTCTTTTTAGACCAAAACACTTCTCTTTTTAAAGTCAAGTTACCACATTAAAACCAATGATAAAAACCCTTCTTTTGTTTTCATAAGGTCGTTATAACCAATTTCCCATAAAGCTGTTATAACACTTTATGTTTTAAACCATTTTAAGACAACACAATGCCCTTCTTTTCCCTAAAGTTCCAGTTTGCCTAATTTCAATTACGCAAGTCTCTTTTTAGAAAAGTTTCATAGTTCAATGTCTTAATCTCTTTTTAAAACAATTGAGTAACATATGCCATAGGCGAGTAGGTTATTCTTGTTCATAATCAATCTTATTAAGCAGCCATGATCTAGAAAATGTAATATCATTTTGTCTCATCTTAGCTTCTATGCAGATGGAGGTTTCTACTGGTTTTAATAATACTTCATTATTCAATACATTTTCCTTTATTAACGCTACAGTGGTTTGTCGATACACATTCTGATTTCCAAAATCAGTAAAACATTATTCCTTTTAAAAAAAACCACGTACTCATTACTCACGAATGAGGTTTCACACAAAACTCATATTAATTCATTTAAGTTAAGTCTCTTATCTTATAAGATCAAGTCTCTTAACTTCTAAAATCAGTAAACCATTTTCTTTACCACTCTTAAGACGTTATACCTAACTCCCCATAAAGCTAGTATAACTCTTTTTTAAAACCTTTAAAACCAAGTGTTACTCTTCTTTCAAAAATGGTTTCTTAACTCTTGTGACATACTTCAAGTTTCTTATTATTCAGGCTTAAGTCAAAAGACATTGTCGCATAACCACGCTCAATTAGCACACGACGCCTACCGCACTATATATTATTCGTGCTTAAGTCAAAAGACATTGCCGCATAACCACGCTCAATTAGCACACGACGCCTACCGTACTATATATTATTCAGGCTTAAGTCAAAAGACATTGCCGTACTATATATATCTTCCTTTAAAATATCATGCTCAAGAGTATAAGAAGAATCACATACCTCGCGACGATTATCGACTATTAGCAAAACGCTCCACGGCTATATCCCGGCTAGCTTTGTCCACCTTCTAAGTAGCACATGCTACTTGCAAAACATTCAACCAATAAGGTTATCAGTCTACTGTAATACAGTCCTATGTAAGTACAGTTTAACTTCTACTTGCATTCTTCTGAAGTGATTTCACTCAACTTTTCTCAGAATATCATTCTATTACAGTTCAATTCTCTTCTATGAATCTTATATTCATTTATATACTAGTACAGTATGTAATTTCCAATTACAATAGAAGGACAGTAGTATTTACCTCGATGAGCCCAAAATTATCCAAGTATAAAGTCGCTCCTGAGCAACGTTAAGCTCCTACTCCGAGTGCTCCAATCCGCTCCAAACAACCCTTAGAAGTTCTAACCAACTTCTACTTAAATACTTCAACTATCAATGAAGATTTTCCTTGTGGTTTCGCTTAGTGGCAAAGAAGGTATAATAGTATTTTCTCGGCTTTTGTATGTTGTAACCTTGGGAATACTACAAGGTATTTGGGCCAAGGTATTTGGGCATTATAACAATACTAGAGAGTATTTCTATACCACAACAAGGGGTATTATACGAAAACAACTAGGCTAGTGGGTACCCCACTGCCAAGCCTCACCTGGGGAGTGGGTTTGCCTGCCAGGCTCTCAAAGGGATGGGCTTGACGAAAGCAACAAGAGGGAGGGAGTATTTGAGACTTAGAAAGATTGCTCAAGTTTTTGGATGAAGAAAGTCTTCAAGTAAGGGGAGTATTTATAGTTAACCAAAGGCCAACCAATGGCCAAGATGAAGACAAGTGTGGTGCAAGTGTAGGGCTAGATTTTAACCATGTGGACCTTATCCATCTACCACACAACTTGCACAAAATATCCTACCTAACCATGCCACCTATTTCCCCAATACCGCCTCAAAGTCACGGCTAATGTGAGGTGACACTTGTCACCCTCCCGCTGGTCCAAAATGTTTCGCCTCTGAAAAATCCGCAAAAATTAGAAACGACATAGGAATTTTCCTTCACAAGTTTAGTAAAACGCTTCGCCGAAAAACGATTCTTTCGCACTTGTGCCCAAATTTCAAACTTGTCAATTTAAGGCTTGAATTTTATACGCACGCCTCACGCATATACCGAAATACGGGTATAATGCATATATCGAGTCAAGAATCGAACTCGACGTCAGACTCCCTAATCGGCGCGCTCTCTGCCTCAAAGAACAAAACTTGTTTACTGCGTCCTCCTCATCCGCGAGGCAAGAAGTGAGTGAGAAAAGCCTCCAAAACTCGCCCCATATCACGAGGCGCATGCTCTCCCGAAAGCTCCCACGAAGTCAAACCACCGATCGCAGTATCACGCAGCCGATGCGAACCGAAGATCACGGACTCGGTCTCTGAAGTCTTGATCACCCGCATGATCCTTTGTAACTGACGGACAAACTCCTGCGGATCATCTTCAGGCCTCGACCCGTTGAACTCTGGCGGGCTACAACTCAGAAAATCCCGTAGCCTCAAACTGTCCTATCTCGGGTGAACCATGTGTACTACTGAATCGAATCGACGGCCCACTTATCCTCATGTTCGCCACGATCCCGCCAAGAATCAAGATCTCTCAGTACTTATCTCTCTCGCCTGTGCCGGGACTGGAGGGTCGCACCGTGGTTCGCTGGGCCGGCGGCGCATGGAACTCGCCGCCCGAGGTACCGCCGTAAGAATCGGGCCTGTGCCTCGTGACTTTGTCCTACTAGCGGCTCCTCACCGCTTTGCCCTTCGGGGCCCGGTTGCTTTACGCGAGGCATAATCATAAAGAAAGGAAATACGTTAGAGGGGTCCAACTTATAACACGGCTCTAAGGCACGATCTCAGTGAGAAGAATGGAAACCAATCCTAAATATCCTATAGCCTCCTCGACATTATGCGCACAACACACCGATAATCAAGACTTTACTAGATACGGCTCAGACACTTTCCGAGGATTAATCGCTCGATACCACTTTGTCACGACTGCCCGGCTCGTGGATCGTGCCTTACCCGCACCCAAGTAGTCATACATCGAGTAATCGGAATATAAAAACAAGACAGAGACAATATGAAAAGAGAAACAGCTTTATTCGAGAAAAGTTGCCTTTCTGCATATATATATATCCAAAGTTCGCGCTACATCCCAACTGCATAATAGACTACTGCACTTCTAAGGAAGTAACAACTATGGCGGACAGGCCCCGCCATACCCGAATGTACATATAACTACGACACCAGGAGAACCATACCAAAAGTCGAGCCTCCGAGAAGATGGAGCTCCGACACCAAAGCAGTAGATCCTAAGGACGTGGATCTAGCACTGCTTCCTTACCGCGTGCATGAACGCACTCAAGGAGGTCGCATAACAGTACCAAGTATGTGAAATCAGTAGCATCAAGTAAAATCAAAGTATTTAAAACCATTTGCAAATACAACTAGCCTAATCGCACATAGTGCCACAACATAAACAAGAGCAAAATAGATATAATGTAGCTGGTCTTTTCTAGGCCGCGAATGATCGGGCAAGGCCAATCGCCCATAGTATCATTATGCTGCCTAATCTCGACTTCCCGCACCGCATTGGTCACACACGCACCCGCATGAGGTATTCTCGACGGTAGCTAACTCGTACCCTATCGACTCCCGCACCGCATAGTCTCATAGATCGTATAGTCACACAGATCGCATAGGGCATCCCCAGACGGATAAAACACCCTAATGATCAACTCGAACTCCCGCAGCCCGTGATAGTCACACAGATCGCATAGGCCGATAGACCCGCATCGGGTGGCAAGCCCTGTGATAACAAGTCGCGGGTATGTGATATAATAACAGTACAACGAGCTTATCGTTTAACAACGTAAGCACAACAAGAATAACACAATATCACAGGTCACTAGCACACGTAGCATCATAACATGTTTACTTATCAAAACCATCTTATCAGACTTTTCGTAAATCAATACAAGACTTTCATAAACAAATAAGTAAACCGTTCCTTTTATCTTTCTTAAGTCGTTATACCTAACCTCCCCTAAAGCTAGTATAACTCTTAAGCTCTTTGTTTAAAAACCAAGTATTTCTTAGAATTTAGACTCAAGTCAAAAGACGCCAAGTAAAACCATGTTCGCTAACACACGCACGCTCACCGCACTATATATGTATATTTTAAAATATCATGCTCAAGAGGATAGGAAGAATCACATACCTACTCGGCGAAAACCACCTGCCAAGTCGAATATGTCGCGCGCAGAGTATCGACCTATAATACCAACACGCCTATCAACGCCTAGACTATACCGTAAAAGTTCTAAGCAGAGGTTCTCTATTCTACGGAAAATCACAAAGACTTCCTACTCACAAACTACTCAAGTTCATCAGAATACAGTCCTATGTAAGTACAGTTCAATTCTCTTCTTTTATACCCTTCTACTGTGATTACAGTTCAATTCTATTCTTTAATATCCTTCTACCCCTACCAACTCCCACTCACACAAAATCAACTTGCAAGACTTGACCAATTGACTTGCCCACTTGCCCAACCTTTTCGTCCAACTTAAGCCAACTAAGGGTGACACATGTCGCCCTCCTATTGGTCCAAAATATTTCGTCTCTCAGAAAAATCCGTAATCGGTTAAAATATTAAAAACGTAGAATTTCCTTCACAAGGTTCTAATCTTTCCACGTAAAGCTTACAATCTCATTCTTAACCTAATTAGGGTTTGTACAAACGTACGTACGTCCTCACGTACATACTCCGGAAATACGGGGTATAACAATTTCCTTACTTACGTTCTCAATCTATTGCCCTGGAATTACGGGGTGTAACAATGCATAGCACGACATACCTCGCAAGTGTGTCCAAACTTGTGATAATAACTACACTTAGTTTGAAATTTTCAAAATGACATCCTCCTCATCGATTATCTATAGACTGAGATGCTTGATTCTCTATGGTTTGAGATGTGAGAACAAAAGAGTAAACGATTAGTGATGGAACCACTGTGTGATTCAGAGGGACATCAAGACAAAGCATACGAGAAAATAGTTCATTAATTGTAGGAACTATAGGATTAGCCAAAATCTGATCACACACCAAATTAAAGTCAGTAGAAAGTCTAGTAAGTGAAAGAACTAGAAAAAATATATGTTTTTGATTTTGTTGTTTTTCAACGTTTGTAATAATTGACATCAACTACTCAAATTCCTCCATGACTGCATGTACATGTCCTAAGTAAGTAGACATATCTGATTCATATTTCTTTAAGTTGGTAATTTGAGATATCACATCATAAAATTGAGTTATGCCAATTGTGTATAAAGCGCGAGCCTTTTTCTAAACTGAATAACATGTCTGGAAGCAACAAAACACGAACATCAACTTAGGAACAATAAATTGCCACAAGAGACTACATAATTGAGTGTCAACCTTCTCCTACCGTGCTTTGGTATTTTTTATCTCACTAGCATATGCTTTTTCATTAATTGCAATAGTCTTTTGCTTTAAGTGATCTTGAACACCTTTACCCTTACACAATAACTCAACTGAGGAATCTCAAGCTAAATAGTTTAAACTTCCCATTAATAGTTCGGAAGTAATCATAGGGCTTGAAGTTCCAATTTCCATATTTTGGGATTAAAAACATCAAACCCGAGAGACATGATTTAAAAACTTTAAGAAAATTTGAGCAAAAGAAAAGCATGAAGCGTTGGCTTTAATAGGGACTCCTGGGGCGATGAAACAAGGTTAAAGACGCTGAAACAATACCTAGAAGTTGGAGCAGTCGCCGAAAAAGTGAAAAGTGATTGGAACTTCAAGAAAATTATATGGTTATGCTCGGAATCACCTGGCGACTCTAAAAGAAAAAAGAACTGCCCGGAAAAGTGGCCGGAAAACTCTACACGTGTTGGCGCATGGGGATGACTTATTGTCGGCGTAGGACCTCTGGGAAGCACATGACAATGCATGGGGATCTGCTTTCCGTCGCTGATCAGATTTTCTCGCCTGAACCTAATCTACGATGTGGTGATGTTATGTTTGCAAAACTCCTATAGAAATTATGATGGACGTAGGCAACCCTAGAAAGTCTCCGGAATTTGATGCACGACGACTAATTTGACTGAATTTTCTTTCTCTGATTTCTCACCAATGCTCTGATATCATGTAAAGAATGAATCTTTGGCCTAATTCACACCCCAAAAGCTAGCTCATGAGGGGTTGATTGTTCAAATTCATATAAGGAGACCAAATTTCTATCCCATAATCGATGTGGAAGAATTGGCACCCCCGCACACGCACAGGACTAGACAGCTGGAGCGTGGAAAATATATGATGGGAGCCTAACATCGGGTAAATAATGAATTAGAATGAGTCTGACTCTGATACCATGTGAGAAATTATGGGAGAAAATATATTATCAAATTGTTGTATCTACATTATTATATTTAGCCCTATTTATAGATATTACATCTCAATATTTTTCATGCAGGACTATATACAAATCATATTCCTACTCCTATTCTAACAATAGTAAATTTTTAGTTGTACTAAAGTGATACAATAATGCGGAGTGCATTTCAAAATCCACTTGTGGTTATATGTTTATCCTTGGTGGGGGTACCATAACATAAAAGTCAACAAACAAAATTTATTATTTTGGAGTTGGTTGGCGATGATGCTAAGTGGTTAAGAGACCTCTTGGTGAGTATTCCAATTGGAATAAAATCAACATCTTTTGTGTTATATATAGTGGTTGCCAAGCAACAACAGTTGTAGTGAAAAATTAAAAAAATCATTGATAAAAATAAATACATTTATTTGATATATAATGTGATAATGCAGCTGATGTGAGATGAAATTATTTACGTAAATAAATAATGTGAAGTCAGAGGTGAAACATCTAGTGGAATGGAACTTTTATTTTGGAAATTTGATTAGATCAACAATGACGGTAACTCCAACCTATGTGATTGGATATCCCATGAATTAGGTTCATATGTGTAATAACAAGTCATTAGTTGATCAAGTATGTACTATTAAATTATGTCTCTCCTATGGTGTGTGATAGTGCAGTACTGCAAGACAAAGTGAGGTTGAGTTAAACTCTTAATCCATTACCATATCATTTATAGCTGGTGTATTGCTCTACAAAATACACTTGATGGGTGGACCTATATGAGTGTGGAGCGATGCCGCTTCTATAAAATTGTGACAGATTTCTAGAGCATTCATAAATACCAGGATACACCATGGCCTCTTAGCGTAAAATCGCGATAACGACAAAGATTGTGCGGGTATAATGTGATAGAATAAGACTCCGAGCTTACAAAATAATTCTTAGTTCATAGAAGTTCTAAACTTCACCAATTATTCTGTGAGAGCTTATTTTATCTAGGTCTAGTTCATAGTCAATGCAACACCAAATTCGATGCATTATACTTGTATATAAAATTCCAGCAAAACTTCTTATTTTATTCTATTGCTTATTTTTCTTTTTAAAAATATATGGGGAATTGTTGAAAAATATACGTGGTATCATAAAAGAAATGTCAGAATTCATTCATACTACAATAGTATCTAAATTCATTGTCTTAATTTTTTTCAAAATGAGTTACTCATGTAATCCGTTGAAGGCGTTGAAATTTTTATTGTAGCCCTGCCTAGCCTATCATAGTAGTAGGCGCATTATTGTTGTATAGTTCTCCGTCCTTTGATTTCTGCTGTTGTATGTTCTTTCATGTACTTTATTTATCTTATTTACCTGTGGTAGTTACTGCTTTTTTTTCAATAATGCTTTATCATGACATGTTCGTTTTCTCTTATTTTCATACGACTTTATATTTCTTGTCCGTCCACTGCTTTCTTGTTTTTCTTTTGCTTTTTTTTAGCAGACGATCTATCGGAAACCTCTACTTACCAAGGTAGAAATAAGGTCTGCGTACACTCTACCCTCTCCAGAGCTCACGTTGTGGGATTTTCACTAAATATGTTGTTTTTGGAGTCTTTACTCGTTCTACCCAATAAAAAGACATTGAATGGCAATTGACTTTTTCAATTTGCCAATGAGCCATTATTTGTTGACTATCACCAGGATGTTAGTCTTGCCCATTGTAACAGATCTTAGACCCTTTATTATCTTCATTATTAGCCTATTTACTGTCCATTGATTTCACATAGCCGTTGGAGTATTCAACTATCTTATGAGATGGTTTCTGATCTATATGTAAGTACAAGTCCTTTCATTTGGAGTAGAGATCCGATGAACCAAACATTCTTCTTCTTCTCATTTTCTTTTGCTGGGTTTTATAATATTATTTAATCTTTATTAGATTTTGGTTCCTAGTTTTATCTAGAAGAGATTGTAGAATTCTGGGGATACACCTATACCGGGTGAAATATCCTTAAGGACAATGTCTTAAGTGACACACCTCATGCTTTCAAGAATTCTCAACAATGTTCGTGATAAATATTTTCCGTAAGATTACTAGCACTTACAGACATTTTTTTATATTATGTAGGGCTTGCATAAACTTTGCAGAGACAACCCTCTATTAAACTTGGCTATCTAGCTTGCACGGAAGACACCTTGTTTTGTTATTTTTTTGCTTATTGTTGGGTCCCGGGGCTACGGATTAGTAAAAAGCGTAAGATTAAAATTGCAAAAACTAGAACAACAAAAACAGTCACTGAATGTTGTCTTCAATGTTGTGTCAACATCTGAGGCAACATTGTGATAAACAGTATAAACCTTTGTAGAATAAATGCAGCGGAAAAAGTAAAGAGACACAAGATTTATATTTTCAATGGTATATATAAATATATCCCTTGATGGCCAATGACCAACGAATTGTATAAATTATATACAATTACAAATGAATTTCTATTTACAAATTGAGCGTTACAAACGAAAAAGAAACTACAAACAAAAATGAAGTCGCAGATGACTTCGCCTAAAGTTACGAAGTCTAAAAGATAAAAGACAACATCTTCATTACAATCGCTTGAACAATAAGCTTAATCTAGAGTAAAGATAACAATTGTCATGTGGGACTAGATGTTGTTAAAACAACTTTAGGCTAGGTGTGTTGATCCGGTTTTCTAAGGTAAAATCCGAGATCTCTCTTAAAAGTTCTTCTTCTACAAATCTGGATAGATGATACACTGAAGTTCCCCTCTATTTATAGTGTGAAACTTCCCTTGAAATTCTCACTGATTATTGCGGAGGTTGAGCAAAAGATGGTAGAAGCTTGGACCGAGTCTTCCTCCTGAAAATCCTCAACGATCTGGACTTGGTCATACACTTCTTTCTCTCCACGCTTTGACTGTGTCTTTCACCACGCTTTTAACACATCATTCTTGTAAGCTTGCCTAGGTCATTTTTACTCACAAGAATACGTCGCTTTGGCCGGAAGAATAGGTAAAATCGTTACTGAGATGTTTTCAGGAATGTTGTCACAACATCGCAGGCAACATACTGAAAATATTGTCCTGAGCTTTAACAGATGTTGTCACAACATTCTATCCAACATCAACAATCTCCCCCTTTTTGCCTTTCTTCACAAAACTCCATACGATGCTAAAATGACTAGGATACTGATTCCCGATGTAGCCCTTACATTCCAAGAATCGGTAGGATCAGTGACGTGCTCCCCCTTAACCTACAGTTACAAATTTCAAGCAATGTGGTATCAATGTTTTTGATTAGTTAGGTCTTACGTTCTGTTACTCATTACTTACAGCAGATGTGCAGTAAATATTCATAACATACCATAACATGTAACCATATAAAGCATTAACCAAAAATATCCCAAAAATTATTACAAAACCAAAAATACGATAGTATCCAAATGTCTGTTAAAAACAAACCATCAACAAGGTAATTTTCACCTAGCAGCTAACAACATCACTAAGCATAAACAACCCTCCATTCAGAAACCTGATTCTTCTTGACAGGATCAACCTCAACCAACCAGCATCATCTTCATCTTCATCTTCATCAAGAAGTCTTCAGCTCATATCCCCCTACGTGCTTGGCCTAGCAGCAACATCATCATCACTCTCTCCTTTTTTTTTGTGAAGAAAACATGTCCTCATAGTAGCTTTTTGCATGCACAAGCTGTTACACCCCGTAACTCCAGGACATGTTTAAGAGAATGTACGTAAGGAACTCAAGACTTGAAATTGGTACGAAAGGAAGAATTGTTTTTCCGACGGAAAATCTTCCGAACGTCGGAAAGGAAAAATGTTCGTTGAGGAGAATTTGATTCTCAAAATGCATTAATTAAGGGTTATGGAATGTATTTTCATTATGGAAATTTATTTTATGGATTTGGTCGTGTGGGGCCCACCCGAGGAATTTTATGTTTTGTGGGGCCCACGAGGGTTACAGAATTTTATGGACGAATGGGAGGGCGACACGTGGCACCCCCCTAATGGTCTTGGACGAATTTATGCAAGGGAATTATGGTCATTGACTATGATAGAAGACTAAGTCTTACAAGTAGAGCTTGACATTGTTGACTAAGTCAAAAGCCATTTGGCTTGATCCCATTCATCCAATTTTAACATGTGTTGTAATCTAGACCCTCCAATGTGTTATATATATCTTACTAGTGCAAGACTAGCTCATTTAACACTTAGAAAAATTTAGAAACTTTGTGTGTGTTCAAAGAAGCTCTCGGCCAAGGTGATTTCTTGAAGACAAATTTTGCAATTGTGGATGATAATTCACAAGACTTAAACCCAAGGTTACTAAGAGTATTGTAAGGTTATCTCAATAGAAAGATTTCTAAAAGTATGCTTTCAGATTAGTCGCAAGGCGGAAACCTAGGGAGTTCTTCAACTTTGAAGTTGGAACTTGAAGATGAGTTCTTCATAGGCTTCTTGGAACATAAGGAAAGGAGCTAAGAATTGCTAAGGAGCGACTTTGAATTTTGGAAAGATTAAGGGCTTGTAAAGGTATAATTCTTGTCGTTTTAGTAATTAAGATTACTTATTGTTGTAGCTATGGATATTAGCAAGCATGAGGTATTTAGTATGAAGTTTGATAAGTGTATTGATTGATTGGAACCCTAATCCGAAACTAGTATGTTAGCCCTTAAGATTTTAATGCAAGTCGTTACTAGTTGTTGTCATATGTTATATAAAGAAGGAAATCAGAGTTGTTGAAGTTGTTTTTGACTATATAACATGTCGACCTAAGAACTTGGATTGAAAAGGAATTGGAAAGTTTGATAAGTTGTTGCACCTTTCGGCCGAAAATGGCATCAGATTGTGGACTAGTTTGATATCAATTGTGGCGGAATTTTACACGCCTTGTAGGCGTGTAATCCCCTATTGTTAACTACATTGTCGAGCCTTAAATGGGCGTGTTTGGTTATTGTATTCGACCTTGAAAAAGGTGGCAAAGTATGTAGAAACAAAGGAAGTTATTGTCCGATTTTCCGTAGAATTTGTGACTTAGCACTTAGAATATTCTACGCTCGCTAGATGTTAATGGACGATATGGTCATTTTAGGTCAAGTACTAAGTATAGCGGATTCTACTCAAGGATGGAATAGCTATCAAGGTTGAAGTACTTTGAGCATTTTGCTAATTGTCGATAATCGCCGCGAGGTACGCGAACCTCTTCCTTTTTTGACATGATTTTATGTATGGAATATACACGTGGTATTATTTCATGATTTCCTTCTACTCTTAGAAGTTAAGAAATATGTATGTTGATTTACTCACGTAAGAGTTATGTTCAGTTATCCTAAGTTCTCGCCAAGTCTTACGGGACGCTGGTAAGAATCGTTAGAGGTATTCGAGTCAAGTTGACTCTGCTAAGTTACTTACACAAACGAGAATAAGTATCGAACAAGTCATTGCAATGCTAATAAAGGAAAATGTAATGACGATAAATTATATTAAAACAAGTAGCATTCTCCATCCGCATGAAGCTAAGATAAGACAAAATGGTATTACATTTTCTAGATCATGGTCGCTTAATGAGATCAGTATAAACAAGTATAACCTATTCACACATATAAGGCATATGTTGCTTAAATTAAAGAGTTTACGTTATGAAGTGTTAAGACTATGAACTACGAAACTTGATTCTAAAAGATAAGGGACATGAAGTATTTTGAAAGTATAAGTCTCTTGGTTATAAAAAGAATGTATTTGCCTAAGGTATAAAGTTAGTATAACGACTTTATGGGAAGTGGGTTATAATAGCTTTATGGAAAGTTAAGAATGGTTTTCTTCAGTAATGTAAGTAAAGAAATGATTTGAAATAAAGAAGGGCAAATTGTTTTAAAGGTACCAATTGCTTAAGGTTTTTAAGAAAGAAGTCACTTGATTTATGTTATACCCCGTATTTCCAGAGTATGTATGTGAGGACGTACGTATAATTGTGTAAGCCCGAATTGTTAGGGACGAAAATTGTGAGCTCCTACGAAAAGAATTGTTTTTCCGAACCTTGTAAGGGAATTTTACGTTTTCAAGAATTTATTTATTTTGGATTTTTCCGAGAAATGAAATATTTTGGACCAACGAGAGGGCGACATGTGTCACCCTTAGGTGGCAAGGGTTGGACGAAATTTTGGGCAAAGATTGGCACGTTTTTTCCATGTAAAAGGCCTTAAACATTTGGTCAATGTCTTGCTAGATATTTGTGTAGTAGATGGATAAGTGGGACTCACACAACACTTTTCCAAATCTGCACCCTCCACTTGCTTGAATCTTGACCATTGACTTCCCTATAAATAACCCTTGTGTGCAAGACTTATTCTTCATCCCTTAAACATTTTTGCCAAGTCTCAAAACTCCCTCCCCCTTAGTAAAGCTCTCATTCCAACACACTTCTCCTCGTGTTCTCGCCAAACACACCCCTTGGTAGAAAAATCTCTCCAAAGTATTGTTACTATTCCCAAATACCTTAGCCCAAATCCCTTGTAGTATTCCCAAGTTACCTCTATACTTAGAGTCTTAAATACTACTATATTTCTTTAGTCACAAACAAAACCCTAGGAAAATCTTCATTGTTGGTTGATATTAAGTAGAAGTTGTATAGAACTTCTAAGGGTTTCTTGGAGCAATCGAGCGCATGCACAAAGAGCTAAACCTTGCTCGTGATCGACTTTAATATTGATAATTTTGGGTTTATCGAGGTAAATATCTTTGTCATTCTATCAGAATCGGAGATTACTTATCGTAGTAGTTTAGAATTAAGTATAAGATATGTATGACGGTATAAAAGAAGAGAATTGAACTGCATTTCACGTAAGGATCGTATTTACAGAGACTTGAGTAGTTTGACGCAGGGAAGTGTCGCCAATTTTCCGTAGAATTAAGAACCTTCGCTTAGAATATTCTACGCAGTAGTCTAGACGCTGATAGACATATTTGACTATTATAGGTTGATACTCGCGCACGCACATATTCGAATCGCGGTGGATTTCACCGGCGAGGTATGTGATTCTTCCTATTCTCTCGAGCATGATATTTTAAAAGAATATATATAGTACTGTAGACGACGTGTGTTAACCGAACGTGGTTTTACTTCGATGTCTTTTGACTTGAGTTTTATATAATAAGAATCTTAAGTATTTCAAAAGAATTAAGAATCATTTTGAAAGAAGAGTAATACTTAATTTTAAAGCCAAGAGTTATACTAGCTTTACGGGAAGTTAGGTATAACGACTTAAGAGAGATAAAAGGAACGGTTTACTTAATTGTTTATGAAAGCCTTGTATTGATTTCTGAATGAGAATTAGTATCGAACAAACCATCGCAGTCGCTTAATAAAGGAAAATGTATCGACTAATTAAGTATTATTAAAACCAAGAGAAACCTCCATCCGCATAAGCTAAGATAAGACAAAATTGTATTACATTTCCGAGATCACGGCGCTTAATAAGATCATTAATAAACAAGTTTTGATTTTCTTAAAATTTCAAAGTAAGGACTGGATTTATAAAAGACAAAGACTTGAAAATTTGAAGTGTATTCGCTTAAAAATAAGGCATGCTTTTGTCTTAAGTTGGTTCAAAAAAGGTAGGAAATTGTTTTGGTTTACTTAAAAGATAGTCACCTATTTGATACTACGTATCGTGTGACTCTTGTGAAAAGAAACAGATCTTTTAAAGAGTTAATGTATGAAGTACTTTGGGGATAAAAGCCCAACTTGTTGACATAAAATAGAAAGTACCTTGTGTGAATAACTTGACTATGTTGGTTTGTGATAACCTTGTAATACTTTCTTGTTGGTTTGATAAGTAAACATGTTAGGTTGCTACGTGTTATACCCCGTATTTCCAGAGTATGTACGTGAGCGCGTACGTATTATAATTTGAGCCTTAAAGTTGGCTAGTTTCGAAATTTGTACACAACACCCGATTAGAGTCATTTTTCGACGAAACGTTTCCAGCCTTTCGTAGGGAAAATTCGCTATGGCATTTTAATTTTTACGGATTTTTCCGAGAGACTAAACATTTTGGATCAACGAGGCGACACTTGTCACCCTCTAATTGGAAGGACGGCAAAAGCTAGCCTTTTCACGCTTTTGGTGTTGAATTTTTGGTCAAGGGTTAGGTAGGATATTTTGTGTAGACGGATAAGGTAGCACATGGCTAAATCTCGGCCTTACACTTGCTATGCACTTGTCTTCATCTTCGCCATTGGTTGGCCTTCACTGACCTATAAATACCCCTCTAAGTTGAAGACTTTCTTCATCCAAAACTCGAGCAATCTATCTAAGTCTCAAATACTCCTCCTCTTGTCTCGCTATCGCCCAAAGTCCCCTCCCCTTCGAGCAAGGCCCTCGCCGAGAGCCTCCTCCCCTTTGTGGTGCCCTAGCCGAGCGGGTACACCCCCAGCCTAGTTGTCTCGTATATAAATACCCCTTTGTGGTATAGAAATACTCTCCTAGTATTGTTATAATGCCCAAATACTCGCCCAAATACCTTATAGTATTCCCAAGGTTACACTTTTCAAAAGCCCGTAAAATACTATTATACTTCCTCACCACAAAAACGAAACCCTAAGTAAATCTTCACCCGTAGTCAAGTGTTAAGTAGGTTGGTTAGAACTTCTAAGGGTTGTTCGAGCGGGTCGAGCGCTGAGCAGAGCTAAACCTTGCTCAGATCGACATTTAAACTTGATAATTTTGGGCTTATCGAGGTAAACATTCTCGACTTCATTGTAATTGGAAATTACATGTTGTAGAGTATATAGTTAAGTATACTATATATAGAACTGAACATAGTCAGCGGCAATGTCTTTTGACTTAAGCTCGATTAATACTTACAGAATGCTCGCGACTTAAGCCCTAATTTTAAAAGTGAATCGAATAATTACATAGATCAGACATTAGAGACTTGTGTAGCATTACGTAGTAGAATTGTACACGCCCGCTTAGACGTGTTAACCCCTTGGCTTGGTAGCCTACCGATAGAGGAGAGATTTACGCCGCCATGTGGGAGGTCGCCAATTTTCGTAGAATATTCTACATCGAGATCTAAAGATATTAATAGGCGCCAGGGCCTCTATAGGTCAGAGTACTACGGTGGCGTGATCTACTTAGCTATGAGTAGCCGACGCTTTGAGGTACTTGGAGCATTTTGCTATTAGTCGATAATCGCCGCGAGGTATGCGAACCTCTTCCTATCTTTTCTAGCATGATACGTATGAGCTATGTAGTACGCAGACGCATACGTGTTAATCAGATTTGGTTGTTTTAAAACATGTTGTTATACTATCTTTACGGGAAGTTAGGTATAACGCCTTAAGGGTGGTAAATGAATGGTTTATTAATTTCAAAAGTTAAGAGATCGATCTTATAAATAAGAGACTTAACTTAAATGAATTAATATGGATTTTGTGTGAAACCTCATTCGTGAGTAATGAGTACTTGGTTTTTAAAAGGAATAACGCTTCATCGATTTCTAAATCGAACGTGTATCAATAAACCACCGCAGCTGTTAATAAAGGAAAATGTAATGAATAACTAAGTATTATTAAAACCAAGAGAAACCTCCATCCGCATGAAGCTAAGACGAGACAAAATGATATTACATTTTCTAGATCACGGCCGCTTAATAAGATTGATTATGAACAAGATTAACCTACTCACCGATGGTACGTGTTACTCTATTGTTTTAAAAAGAGGTTAAGACATCAACTATGAAACTTTTCTAAAAAGAGACTCATGTGAATTGAAATTAGGCAAACCGAACTTTTAGGAAAAGAAAGGCATCAGGTTGTCTTAAAATGGTTTAAAACATAAAGTGTTATAACTTTTGGGGGAAGTTGGTTATAATAACTTTATGAAAACAAAAGAAGCGGTTTTATCATTTGTTTTAATGCGTAACTTGACTTTTAAAAGAGAAGTATTTTGGTCCAGCGAAGGTACGGTATTGCCTTAATTTGATCTTAAAAAGGAAAGTATGAAAGTTGTTTTGGTTTACTTAAATGATATAAGTCACACATTTTTTTATATACTACTGTATCGGGTGACTTTAGAAAAGGAACGAATCTCTTAAAAGGAATTTACGACGTAGTACTTTTAGGTTAAAATCCGACTTTGACATAAAATGAAAGTACCTTGAGTCAGGTGTAACTTGCTTATGCTTGTTGTTATGAAACTTGACCATGTTACGGTGATAGCCTTGTTATGCAAGTATTGTGTTCTACTCGACACGGCTCATCCGAATGTATTTCACTCACTACCGGCTCATCCGAATGTATTTCACTTGATTACCGGCTCATCCGAATGTATTTCACTTGATTACACGGCTCATCCGAATGTATTTCACTTGATTACGGCTCATCCGAATGTATTTCACTGACCACGGCTCATCCGAATGTATTTCACTTGATTACCGGCTCATCCGGAATGTATTTCACTGACTACGGCTCATCCGAATGTATTCCACTGACTACCGGCTCACGGGACGAACTGAAATGTATTCCACACGCTATATTAGGTCCATAAGACGGGCCGAGACCGCATGCTGTATCACATGATTTGTACCTAGATCGCGGCAGCGATAAGGGCGAGTTCCACGTACGAGGGATGACTTTTGTATGCGAGTCCTCGACTTGATACGATCGCTTTTATGTCAGGAATCGTAGTTTGCTTATCATACATGTCTCCCGCTTTATATAGACTATTATGATTTCATTTACGATTTTACGCCACATACTGTACTCAGATCGACTCCTTCGGGCCGCGCTCATGCCGCAGTAAAGGTACATCGACCGCCGATCCCCGCCATAGATCACATTCGGGCGGTTGGAAGCTCCGCTCCTTCGAGGCTTATCTTTGCATGTTACCCTCGAGTCCAGAGGTTCTCAGACATTCGTGGTATGGCGGGCCCCGCCCCGCCATAGTTGTTGACACTTCTGCAGGTCCGTAGTAATCGCCAGGCGCAGTCCGTAAAAAGGATAATCGTCGGTATTTACGTATATATACCAAGGCAACCGCTGGTTGGCCTGCTTATTTATCATGTCTCTAATTCATGTTCATGTTTTTATTTCCGCTGATTTTCTCTCGACGACGTATCACTAGGGTGCCCGGTAGGCACTACCACGCCCGGTTCGGTCGCGACAAAAGTGGTATCGAGCGCTTAGTCCTCGTAAAGTGTCTACGCATCGCGGTTCAGTAGTAGTCTTGATTATCGGTGTGTTGTGCACCACATCTATAATCGTGAGGCTATAGGACATTTAGGATTGGTTTCATTCTTCTCATTCCGAGATCGCGCCTCAGAGCCGGTGATAAGTCGACCCTCCGACGTATTCCTTTCCTTTACCGCTATGCCCGCTGCAGGCAACCCAGCCCATGGGCAAGGCAATGAGGAGTCATAGTGAGATACAGAGGAGTACGAGGCGCAGCCCGACAAGACTGAGACAAAGCTTCCGACGGCTGGTTTCAAGGACGCCGCCAAAGACCAAAGAGTTTGAGCCGCAGCAGCTGCCGTCGAGACTACAAGACTCGAGCCTCCACCCCACACCGGAGCAGATAAGACGGGTACGAGACGGTCGCCATCGCCGTGGTCGGCGATACGAGGATAGCCGGATGCAGCAGCCAACCCCAGAGCACCCGTAGTTCACCCCGAGCGCATGCTGAGGCTACGTGACTTTCTCGAGTCAGAGCCTCCGTTGTTCTATGGATCGAGAGCCGAGGACGACCTCGTGAGTTTATCCGACACCAATGGATCATGAGAGTGATCGTGAGCCTCGCAGGCGCAGTCGGTGGTATTGGTTCGCATCACCGCGTGATACCGCAGCTGATCGGTTTGATTCGCGAGCCGCCCGGGAAGAGCATGCACTTCCAAAGCTTTGGGACGAAGTTCTCGAGGGCATTTCTTGCACATTTCTTGCCTCCACAGATGGAGGGCTCGGCCGCAGATTTTTGACATTAAGGCGTGACGCGCGACGGTTAGAGAGTACAATGTGGAGTTCGACTCATTAGCTCAGCATGTGCTCCGCCGTGGTAGCCGAGCATGAGGATGAGTACACCGCCACGCCACCGGCTGGATGATTACTGGCAGAGGCTTGTATGAGTGTAGCTCTTCACCGGCACGGACATTGCCCGCACGCAAGCTCATGCACCAGGACGCGAGGCACGGAGAGGTCGACTGAACGACCGAGATCGCCAGAGGCCGCAACAGCAGGTCCTTTGGTAACTTTGGGCGGACCGCCAAAGAATCAGTTATGTACCTCCACCAAGATGCAGTGGTCCTCCGCGCCTTCGTGTCGTCGGGTATTCGAGCTGGTCGAGCTCTGTGGCTTCGTTCTGTGTTTACGCGAGTGCTAGCCAGGATTCACGCCCTCGCCGCACGATGTGGCAAACATCATCCCGGGAATGTCGCTTTTTAATCTGCTTGTTTCACCGCGTCACTGTGGGCCATGGACGAGATCAGGCTTATAGGAGAGGTACCGGCAGCATGACGCAGCCTCACGGACGGGCGTGTTCATCGCTTTCATAGCATACTCACGCAGTATGCACTTATGATTAGAGTGGAGCGGTAGCTGTGTAAATCCTTAACCTCTGTGAGGCTTGTATGTTTTGATGTTATGTTAACGTGTTAAGTGTTATGTTCGAATAGCTTTGTGCTAAAATGTGATTTAGAACCCGGTCGGGGAAAAGGGTAAGCTCGGGTGAGAAAATGATTAACCTTAGAATATTACGCTTGAGACCTTAGATGTGCGCCGCCTCGAGTACAAGATTTCGCGAGCGATCCCGGTCCGAGGCATTTTACGCTCGAATGTATTGTGTGATAAGTCCTGGTTGGGTAAATGAAAGTGGTATCTTTCATGACGTGATTTAGCAAGATTGTTCCGTGTCGGCGAGCAAGAGTCGGCGCGACAGCTGGTCGGGTTGGGCTATGTTGCGCCAACCCGCACTGCTTCGGCGCTGGGTCGCTCGGGCGGTCCCGCCAGTGGTAGGGTCACGAGGTGTCGGGCCCAAGTTTAGTTGACCATCGATGAGTTCGCGCGTGTCCGACTGTAGCAGACGTGAAGGCCGGAGTGGCCTGGGCGAAGATCGAGGCTAGTA
Source organism: Przewalskia tangutica (assembly GCA_029844215.1). Lineage (NCBI taxonomy): Eukaryota > Viridiplantae > Streptophyta > Magnoliopsida > Solanales > Solanaceae > Przewalskia > Przewalskia tangutica. The sequence continues at coordinate 42,077,219 of CM056725.1, read as the reverse complement.
AGATAACCAAGTCGAGGTGGTGACTCAAGGTTTTGAAAATCGCGACGATCAAGTGTAGTACGATATGAGAAGAGTTCGTGTTCGGAAGCGGCACGACGAGTAAGGCAGTGAGAGTACGCAGAGTTACTTTGTTGCTACGCGTGGCATTGAAATTTGTTTAAAGTTAAGAGGAACTTTATCGTTATCCGCTTCGAGAAGGAACATTCGGATGAATGTTTCTAATGAGGGGAGAATGTTATACCTCGTATTTCCGCAGTATGTACGCGAGCGCCGCACGATTATAATTTGAGCCTTAAAGTTGGCTAGTTTCAAATTTGTACACAACACCCGACAGAGTCGTTGACTAAACGCTTCCACCTTTCGTAGGAAAATTCCGGCTATGGCATTTTTAATTTTTATGGATTTTTCCGAGAGACGAAACATTTTGGATCAACGAGAGGCGACACTTGTCACCCTCTAATCGAAGGAGGACGGCAAAGCCAGCCTTTTCACGCTTTTGGTGTTGAATTTTTGGTCAAGGGTTAGTAGGATATTTTGTGTAGACGGATAAGGTAGCACATGGATAAATCTTCGCCTTACACTTGCTATGCACTTGTCTTCATCTTCGCCATTGGTCGGCCTTCACTTGACCTATAAATACCTCTAAGTTGAAGACTTTCTTCATCCAAAACTTGAGCAATCTATCTAAGTCTCAAATACTCCATCCCTCTTGTCTTGCTATCGCCCAAAGTCCTCCCCTTCGAGCAAGGCCCTTGGCCGAGAGCCTCCTCCCCTCATGTGCTCTAGCCGAGGCGCACACCCCCTAGCCTAGTTGTCTCGTATAAATACCCCTTTTTGTGGTATAGAAATACTCTCCTAGTATTGTTATAATGCCCAAATACTCGCCCAAATACCTTATAGTATTCCCAAGGTTACACTTTTCAAAAGCCTGTAAAATACTATTATACTTCCTCACCACAAAAACGAAACCCTAAGTCAATCTTCACCCGTAGTTGAAGTGTTAAGTGAAGCTGGTTAGAACTTCTAAGGGTTGTTTGAGCGGTCGAGCGCATTGAGTAGAGCTAAACCTTGCTCAGATCGACATTTAAACTTGATAATTTTGGGCTTATCGAGGTAAACATTCTCGACTTCCCGTTGTAATTGGAAATTACATGTCAGGAGTATATAGTTAAGTATACTATATATAGAACTGAACATAGTTAGCGGCAATGTCTTTGACTTAAGCCCGATTAATACTTACTAATGTCTCGCGACTTAAGCTCCAATTTTAAAAAGGAATCGAATCAGAATTACATAGATCAGACATGAGACTTGGTAGCATTACCGTAGTAGAATTGTACACGCCCGTTAGACGTGTTAACCCTCGGTTGGCTTCGTAGCCTGGCCTCGATAGAGAGGAGATTTACGCCATGTGGGAGGTGTCGAATTTTCTCAGAATATTCTACATCGAGATCTAAAGATATTAACAGCGCCAGGGCATCTATAGGTCAGAGTACTACGTGTGGCGTGATCTACTTAGCTTAAGGAGTAGCCGACTGCTTGAGGTACTGGAGCATTTTGCTATTAGTCGATAATCGTCGCGAGGTATGTGAACCTCTTCCTATCTTTTCTAGCATGATACGTGAGCCATGTAGTACTGTAGACGCATACGTGTTAATCAGATTTGGTTGTTTTAAAACATGTTGTTATACTAGCTTACGGGAAGTTAGGTATAACGCCTTAAGGGTGGTAAATGAACGGTTTATTAATTTCAAAAGTTAAGAGATCGATCTTATAAATAAGAGACTTAACTTAAATGAATTAATATGGATTTTGTGTGAAACCTCATTCGCAGTAATGAGTACTTGGTTTTAAAAGGAATAACGCTTTACCGATTTCTAAATCGTAATGTATCAATAAACCACCGCAGCTGCTAATAAAGGAAAATGTAATGAATAACTAAGTATTATTAAAACCAAGAGAAACCTCCATCCGCATGTGCTTAAGATTTAGACAAAATGATATTACATTTTCTAGATCACGGTCGCTTAATAAGATTGATTATGAACAAGATTAACCTACTCACCGATGGTACGTGTTACTCTATTGTTTTAAAAAGAGGTTAAGACATCAACTATGGAACTTTTCTAAAAAGAGACTCATGTAATCAAATTAGGCAAACCGAACTTTTAGGAAAAGAAAGGCATCAGGTTGTCTTAAAATGGTTTAAAACATAAAGTGTTATAACAGCTTTGGGGAAGTTGGTTATAACAACTTTATGAAAACAAAAGAAGGGTTTTATCATTTGTTTTAATGCGTAACTTGACTTTTAAAAGAGAAGTATTTTGTCCAAAATAAGGCATGGTATTGCCTTAATTTGATCTTAAAAAGGAAAGTATGAAAGTTGTTTTGGTTTACTTAAATGATATAAGTCACACATTTTTTTATATACTACGTATCGGGTGACTTTTAGAAAAGGAACGAATCTCTTAAAAGGAATTTACGACGTAGTACTTTAGGGTTAAAATCCGACTTTGACATAAAATGAAAGTACTTGAGTCAGGTGTAACTCGCTTATGCTTGTTGTTATGAAACTTGACCATGTTACGGTGATAGCCTTGTTACGCAAGATCGGTTCTACTCGACACGGCTCATCCGGAATGTATTTCACTTGATTACGGCTCATCCGAATGTATTTCACTTGATTACCGGCTCATCCGGAATGTATTTCACTCGACACGGCTCATCCGGAATGTATTTCACTGACTACCGGCTCATCCGAATGTATTTCACTTGATTACCGGCTCATCCGAATGTATTTCACTTGACTACGGCTCATCCGGAATGTATTCCACTGACCACCGGCTCATGGGACGAACCGAAATGTATTCCACACGTCGCTATATTAGGTCCATAAGACGGGCCGAGACTCGCATGCGATTACATGATTTGTACTTAGATCACGGCAGAATGGCAAGGAGTTCCACGTACGAGGATGACTTTTGTGGCGCGAGTCCTCGACTTGACATGATCGCTCTTATGTTGCGAATCAGAGTTTGCTTATCATACATGCCTCCCGCTTATATAGACTATTATGATTTCATTTACGATTTTACGCTTTCACATACTGTACTGCAGATCGACTTTTCGGCCGCGCTCATGCCGCAGTAAAGGTACATCGACCGCCGATCCCCGCTTATAGGATCACATTCGCCGGTTGGAAGCTCCGCCTTCGAGGCTTATCTTTCAGATGCTACCCCAGTCAGAGGTTCTTGTACATTCGTGGTATGGTGGCCCCGCCCCGCCATAGTTGTTGACACTTCTGAGGTCTGTAGTAATCACCGCAAGCGCAGTCCGTCAAAAAGCGATAACCGTCGTATTTACGTATATATACCAAGGCAACCGCTTGGTTGGCCTGCTTATTTATCATGTCTCTTAATTCATGTTCATGTTTTTATTTCGCTGATTTTCTCTCGATGATGTATCACTGTGGTGCCCGGTAAGGCACTACCACGCCCGGTTCGGGCCGACACTACGCAGTTAGTGTCTGCGGACGCTTGTGCAGCGGTTTCCTTGTTGTGCTTATGTTGTTTAACGATAAGCCGTTATGTTAGTATTGTACCACCACCTCGACATGTTATACCGGGTTGCCGCTCCGACGCGGCGGATGCCTCACGCGTCCAGGGACCTACGCGAGCTACGAGAGTTCCGGTGCTCAGGTGCGAGAATACCTCACGCGTCTATGTGGGCTACGCGAACTACGAGTCCGTGACGACGCCGGCGAGAGCTACCGACGCGGAATACCTCACGCGCTCAGTGGCCTGGGCGCGAGTCGCAGAAGTTCCAGGATTAGACGCGCACATCGATACCGAGGGCGAGCCGCCGCCTTCGATTACGTGGCGTGGTCTAGAAAGACCTCGTGATACGCTTTTATAGCATTGTTGGTACCGGGGTTTTAGTAGTCGGCTATGCCTTCGCATTTCACCCCGCATTTTATTATGACACGCGGGACTCGTGTTAACGCGGTATTCCTCGTGCTTTTATATCACGGATCGTCGGCAATGAGGAAGGAATTCCACGCATGATTGATATCATGCGTACGACCCATGTTTATATTTGAAGGATGACTTTGGCGGCGCGAGTCCTCGACGGATACGATCGCTACATATTATGTATCGTAAATTCGTTATCATATATGTCTTCTGCTTTATATAGACTATTATGATTTCATTTACGTGATTTTCGGGCCACATACTGTACTGTTGTATTGTCACACCCGATCCTGCTCGTGGATCGTGCCTTACCCCGCACCCTAGTGATACAACATCGCAGAAAATCACTAAATAAAAACTTTAAACATGAAACAAGAGATATGAATAAAAACAAAGCAACCAACCTGCTACCTTTTGTATATATAACTAAAAATCGAACAAGCATATCCTTACAAACCCCGCCACAACAAAGATTATGCACTCTAAGAGTTTTTATACAACATGACGGAGAGGGCTCGCCATACCCTCGAATGTACAAGTACCTACAAAGGACAGTGACTATACTAAAAGATAAGCCTCCGAGAAACTGAGCTTCCTAAACGCTGAATCGCGATCCTATGAACGAGGATCAACAATCGCGTGTACTCTACCTACGTGATGAACGCAAATCTCGGCGAGGTCAAGATAACAGTACCAAGTATGTGAAATCAAAATATCAGAATGAAATCATAGCAAATATAAAGCATGAGACATGTATGATAACCAAACTATACCATAATAAATAAGCAATATGTAAGTCGTGGACTCACGCCGTAGTCATCACTCAAATATAACTACGGGTCTCACGCTCAACATCAATCATGCCCGTGGAATACCTTCCTCATCACTGGCATTTATGATATAATAACACCACTGAGTACATGAACACCAAGTCCTACTCAGTCATAAAACCAGACGGCAAGTACGGGCTAACTACTGATACCAAAGCCGCGATCATCAATCGACCGGCAAGTACGAAGCCAACTACCGATACCAAAGCCGCATTAACAATACTATACAACCAAACCACGGCCGACACGGGCAAGTACGAAAGCCGACTATCAGATACTGGCGTCGTGGTCACGAAATGATCGGCAAGTACGAGGGCTAACTACTGTGTACTGCGTCAGATTACGAGACTTCGCCACTAAACCGAACGGGCAAGCGCGAGGGCTAACTACTGTACTAAGGCCGAATCACCACGAGATCGGCAAGTACGAAAGCCACCACCGATACCAAGGCCGACCAAGAAAACCTCGCGGAGAGCTAGTCCATGGAATAACACTATCAACGCGAGCGCATCTGCGGAATTCCTCCGTCACCGCAGACGCCCAAGTAATATCATAACAAATCAGCCGGCCCTCCATTGAGAGACGCGGTGGTATAGAAATACAATACTAGCACGACAAGGCTATCACACGCAAACATAGGCAAGTTACACACAACTCAAGGTACTTTCATTTTATGCCAAAGTCCAGGTTTTAACCCCAAAGTACTACGTACGTTAAATTCTTTTTAAAAGATCCATTTCTTTTACAAAGGTCACCCGATGCCCGTATTATAAAAATAGAGTGACTAACATTTTGAAGTAAAACCAGAACAGATTCCATACTTTCCTTTTTAAACCAAAAAACTTCTCCTATTAAAATCAAGTTACAACATTCTTTTCCAAAGTTCAAGTTTGCCTAATTTCAAATATTCACGTCTCTTATTTTCGAAAGATTTCATAGCTCATAGTCTTAATCATTTAATAGCGTAATTTCTTTAAAACAATTTGAGCAACATATGCCTTATGGGAGCAGTTATTCTTGCTTATAATAATCTTATTAAAGCAAACATGATCTAGAAATGTAATACAATTTTGTCTTATCATAGCTTCTATGCAGATGAGGTTTCACTGGTTTTAATATAATTACTTATTGTCAATACATTTTCCTTTATTAACGCCGCAGTTGGTCTGCTCGATACTTATTCTCATTTCCAAATCAATAAAACATTATTCTTTAAAACCAATTACTCATTACTCACGAACGAGGGTTCGCACTTTTAACAACTTTCATATCAATTCAATTAAGTTAAGTCTCTTATCTTTAAGATTAAGTCTCTTAACTTCTAAAATCAATAAACCATTCTTTTTATTACTCTTAAGTCGTTATACCTAACTTCCCATAAAGCTAGTACAACTCCTAAACTTTCAAAACCAAGTATTACTATTCTTTTAAAAACGGTTCTTAATTCTTTTGAAATACTTCAAGATGCTTATTATTTAAAACTCAAGTCAACAGACATCGAAGTAAAACCACGCTCGCTTAACACACGACGCCTATCGTGACTATATACATATTCTTTTAAAATATCATGCTCAAGAGAAGAGAGAATCACATACCCGCGACGATTTATCGATCATTAGTGAGAAGACATACACAGACCGACATTTTATCGACTATTGTAGCAAATAACTCCAAAGATCAGAATCCTCGCTTAGCCTTTTCCACCCTTCGAGTAATACGCCACTCGCAAAGATTTCAACCTATAATGGTTATACAAGTCTATCAATATCTAGACTACTCCTAGAATAAATCTAGATACAAGATTCTACTGAAAATCAAGACTTCCTACCCGTTAAACTCAAGTTCATCAATACGTAAGTATAATTCTCTTATATACCTTCCTGCAACGCTTAGCTCCTACTCTAGGCGCCCAACCCGCCTCCAACAACCCTTAGAAGTTCTACGCAACTTCTACTTAATACTTCAACTCGCTATGAAGATTTCCTTAGGGTTTCAACAGACTGTAAGGACATAAGGTAGTATTTCCTGCTCTACGATAGAGGTAACTTTGGAATACTACAAGGTATAAGGCTAAGGTATTTTGGAATAGTAATAATACTGGAGAGTATTTTCTACCAAAAGTGGGTGTTTCTACCAACACCACTAGGAGTGGGATATCTCTCGGCCAAGGGGCCTCTCAAATGGGAGGGGTGCTCTGGACGAGAACACTACACTGGGGGAGAGGGCTTCAAGACTTGGAAAGTGTTTTGGGACGCAAGAAGTCTTCAACAAGGGTGGTATTTATAGGAGATCAATGGCCAAGATCAAGCTGGGCTGCTGAGGTCAAGATTTGCCCAAGTGCACCCTAACCCTACTCCACAAATCCTCTCAAACATTGACCCAAGTTTTAGGCCACAAAGGGAAGAAAACGCACCAATCGCCATCACAACCGGCCCACTGAGGTGACAAGTGTCGCCTCTCGCTGGTCCAAAATATTTCATCTCTAAAAATCCGCAAAAATTATAAATGACATAGCCGTAATTTTCCTTCGCAAGTTTTGTAAAACGCTTGCCGAAAAAACGATTCTTTTCTGTAGTCGGAACAAAATTTCGCCACTTTGCCTACTTAAGGCTTAAACTTCAGACGCATACACCTCACGCATACTGGAAATACGGTATAATAATACCGACTCTCTTCGGGTCGCGTCATGCCGCAGTGTAGAGGTACACCGCTTGTCGATCCTCCGTCACGACTCCATTCCGGCCCGTGAATCGTGCTCACCGGCACCCAAGTAGTCATACATCGAGTAATCGGAAATATAAAACAAGACATGAAACAGCTTTATAAAATAAGACACGCTTTATGAACAAACGTCGCTTCGACATATACATATAAACAAGGTTTAGCTACATCCGACATCGCATATCATGACTACAGCACTTAAGGAAATATATAACTATGGCGGACAGGTTCCCGCCATACCCCGATCTGCAAAACTATCTACAATACAGGAGATCATACTAAAAGTAGAGCCTCCGAGAAAATGGAGCTCCCGACACCAATGCAAAGAGATCCTAAGGATGCGGATCTAGCACTGGCGCCTTACCGCAGATGTAACGCACTCAAGCGAGGTCGCATAACAGTACTAAGTATGCGAAATCAGAAAGTACTTAAGTGAAAACATATCATTTTTAAAACCACTTTACAAATATGTGTGAAACAACCATGAAAACCGCACATACCACATCACAAACAAGAGCAACAATAGGTAAATCGTAATAGTCTTGTCTAGGCCGCGAATGATCGAAACAGGCCACTCGCCACATCATCATTCTCGCAGCCTAACTCGACTCCTGAGTCCACATAGGCCACTCACACGGGCCCGCATGAGGTATAACCCCGCATCGAGGGTAGCTACTCGCATCGCCCCGACTCGCTGTCCGCACGCCACATGTAATCGCATGAGGCATAACCCCGCATACTAACTCGAACTCAGAGCCCGCATAGCCCCCGACCCGCATGAGGTATTCTCGAATCACGGCCCTGCATCACCGAGTCTACCCCGCAGACGGAGGGCCTTAACCCCAGATCATCTCAAGAGGTGTGATATAGTACTAACACAACAAACCTTATAGTTCAAACAACATAAACATAAGTAAGATCGACTCTTTACACTAACGCTACAAGACACTAACACATAGGGTCACAATATGTCTACTCACCAAAACCATCCTATTATACCTTTCTTAAATCAATACAAGTCTTTATTAAACACATAAGTAAACTGCTCTTTTATAAAGCTTAAGCCGTTATACTTAACTTCCCATAAAGCTAGTATAACCCTTAAGCCTCTTGTTTTAAAAACAACTATTCTTCTTCTTTCAAAACTGTGTTATAATTCTTTGAAAGACTTTTTAAGATCTTTATTATTCAGCTTAAGTCGCAAGACATTGCCGTAAGTATTATTCGTGCTTAAGTCGAAAGACATTGCCGTAGTTATTATTCAGCTTAACACATGTACGCTCATCGTACTATATATATATTTAAAATATCATGCTTTAGAAGAATCACATACCTTCTACAAAACCTCCCGCCAAGTTGAATATGTCGCGCAGAGAATCAGCCTATAATAGTCACTGCATCTATCAAAGTCTAGACTACTCAAGGTCATTCTAAACAGAGGGTTCACAATTCTACTGAAAGTCAAAAGACAACCCTACCCATGAGCTATATGAGTTCATCAGAAAACAAATCCATGAAAGTACCCAATTATTCTTCTAAGTATTTAATACTTTATTCTTATACTTCTACAAAGATGCATTCTCTAAAACAAAAGAGGGTTAGGATTATTTACCTCTGTAAGCCCAATAATATCCTAGATAAAGTCATACTGAGCAAGGTTTAGCTCCTGTCAACGCCCAGAGTCTAAGAAACCTTGAAGTTCTTCACAACTTCTACTAAGGACTAAGGGATTTGGGCTAGGTATTTTGGGCATTATAACAATACAAGAAGACAACTTTTCTACCAAGCTGAGTGGGTAGTGTTTCGCCAGGCTGTGTGGTATTCGCCAAGGCTTCTAAAAAGTGGGTATCTGCCAAGGCTTCTAAAAGTGTAGTGTGAGGCTAGGACGATGGCTCACGCGGGGAAGGAGGATTTAGACTTGGAAATTTGTGATGAATAAGTCTTCAAAGAGAGGGTATTTATAGCTAAGACACGGCCAACCAACGGCCAAGATCAAGCTGCGGGCAAGCTGAGGCCAAGATTTGCCCAAGTGCCCCTAACCTACTCCTCAAATCACTCCACAAACAAAGGTCCATGTTCTAAGCCCCAAAAGCCTCTCAACCGCCTAAGGCAAAGGCCACTGTCAGCCCACTGAGGTGACAAGTGTCACCCTCTCGCTGGTCAGTGGTTCCGTCGCCGAAAAATCCGCAAAAATTAGAAATGACATAGTCGGAATTTACCCTACGCGAGTCGTAAAACGCTTCGCCTGAAACGATTCTCGCGTGGTCAGGCCCAAAAACGCCCTAGGCCTAAACTTTTAAGGTTACACTTTCAGACGCACGCCTCACGCACATACTCCGTAAATACTGGTATAACATTCTCCTCCTTAGAAACATTCGTCCCGAACGTTCCTTCCCAAGACAGCTTATCGATAAGGTTCTTCATAACTTAAACAGCTGCAAATGCCACACACGCCACGTAACAATACTTAGGCATAAACGAGAATTAAGATTTACAAGAGGAAAGTGAATTACCCGGAGGCGTGGAAATAGGCGAGGATACCGCCTCATGTCCTCCTCGCCTTCCCACGCCATCTCCTCTCGAGCCTGCTCGCCACAAGACTTTGACGGCCACGCCCTTCGTCCGCAGACGCTTAACTCGACGCATCGATTATCGCGCATGGAATCTCTCATACGATAACCCCACACCGATATCGCTAATCGGTGCACCCTAGATGGATCCCATACATCTCTCAAAGATAGATACGTGAAAACCGGATGCACCGCTTCCGACGGACGCAGATTCAACTCATAGGCAACCTTGCCTACCTCGCGACAATCAAACGCCCAATGTACTCGGGCCGAGCTTCTTCTTCCCAAATCTCATCACACCCTTCATGGGTGACACCTTTAGGAAAACCCAATCATGAACCTCGAACTCAAGATGCCGACGACGATGATCCGTGATACGACTTGGCCGACTCGAGTCGCAATAGCCGCCTTGATAAGCTTCACCTTATCCATCGTCGCCGTATCAAATCTGGTCCCACTAGCCGCACTCGCCCACATCGAACCAACCTATAGGCGACCGCACTTCTCCCATACAAGGCCTCAGGCGCCATCCAATACCGGAGCGGTAGCTATTATTATACGCGAACTCAACCAGAGGCAAATGATCCTCCCAACTACCATCGGTCAATAACACAGCTCGCAGATATCCTCGCAGTCCGATAGTGCGCTCGCCGCCCGTCTGCTCGCGGATGAAATGCAGATCAGTTCACTCGCCCCTAAACCTCTTCGAAGGACTCTCCGGTTAGCCAGAATCGGGCTCTCGCCTGATATGATCGGCAGGACTCCACGCACCGACGATCTCTGATGTAAAGTCCGCATAATCTCACTAAAAGTCGCCCCGACGGAAGAAAGTGGGCTGATTTCACAACACCGACGATTTATAACCTATATAGAATCATGTCTCCTCCGAAAGCGCGAGGTAATCTCGTGATGAAGTCCATGTTGATTACCTCCCACTTCCGTGTCGGATCTCAATCGTCAGAATAAAACCACTGTGCTCCGTGCTCTACCTTCACCGCCGATAACACGTATCGAGCTACTTAACTCGCAACGCCCTCTTCGCCATCCCACCAATACATGATCGGCGTCGGTACATCTTGGTCGACTTGACGATGGATAGAGTAACGCGCTGTGTGCTTCCCAAGAACTCACGCCAAGTCCCAAACATCCGAACACACACCGCTTCTCAAACCTTAGCACCCCATCAAAGTACTCAAAAGGACCCTTGCCCTCACGTAAGAGTCAGATCACGATATCAATCAAAGCCGATCCTCGAACTGCTCTTCACCTCTCGACGATGGAAGACTCGCAACCTCACGAACTCTAACCCCATCGCTATCGAATCAATCAAACTGACACCAAGTCTCGCTAATCGTGCAAATCACTAACCATGTCCTTCTTCTAGCCGCACATCCGATAGGCTCCCATCGACCTACGACTAAGAGCATTCGCCACAACATTGGCCTTGCCCGTGGTACAAGATATCAACATCGTAATCCTTAAGCAACTCTAACCACCGCCTCGCTGTAAGTTCAACTCCTCCGTCAAGATATACCGAGGCTCTCGCGTCCGAAAATATCCACGCAACCCCATACAAATAGTGCTCCGCATCTTCAAAGCGTGAATCACACCGCCAACTCCAAATCACGCGGGTAGTTCCTCTCGTGTTTCTTCACCGCCGACGCATATGCTATAACCCGCTATGCCGCATCAACACACATCCCAACCCGATGCCCGACGATCACAATACACATATAACCATCCGACCCTCCGAAGAGTAAGAACGGGCGTTGCGCCTTCTTTCAAAGAATCAAAACCTCGCCACAAGCATCACCCATCAAACTTGGTCGCTTTCTCGAGTCACCTAGTCAACGGTGCAGATAAGCAAACTTCCACGAACCGATAATATCCTCGCAAGGCCCGTAAAATCGTGGAACCTGGTCGCCGGAGTAAGTTCAGGCCAAGTCCCGACCGCTTCGATTCGCCAGATTCACTGAACGCCATCACCGCAACATGCCCAAGAAACGCCATCAAGTCAACCAAACTCACATTTGGAAAACTTGGCGCATAATCGCTGGTCTCCGAGAATCACAAGACAGCCTCTCAAATGC